>JBBPNQ010000381.1:0-18618 GCA_038090975.1 Boletellus pseudochrysenteroides
TCCCCATGTCCACCGACAATACCACCAACGCTCTTGCCTCCCCCCTTATGTCGTCCCTTCCCCCTTCTACTATACCTTCTCCCCCCTTTCTTTTGACCCGTCTCTCTTCTTCCCCCCCTGAAGTCATCGAACCATCTTCCACCGTTCCCTCCCCCGGATGGGGATCTCTGGACTTCCCTCCCGCTCCCATCGCGAGTACCCTACCTCCTATCGTGTCTGTCAATGTTCCCCAGTACGCTTATCGACTACGGGATACCTTCCTGGATCTTTCCCAGCGACGACAAATGATCGCCCTGCTCAAGGACCCGCGCATGGCTGTCCCCTTAGGAACATACCTGGATATGGGCTTCCCCCTTTGGGGACTCTGCCGAGCCTTCGCCCAAACCCAGCGACTTGGCCACCTCCTTTCCCTTGCCGCCTCCGAGGAAAGCGCCCTTCGACACATTGGATTCCTACGAAACATCTACAGAGAACTCAAAGGGGACCTCTCGCTGGTCCTCCATCAACTCGGAATGCCAGAGTTCCTTTTAGACATCAATCGATATCTTCGTGAGCTCCACAACGTCACTTCACCTTCTACCCCCTCACCATCCTCTACTCCACTCACCGCCGACGAACTCTTCGCCGCGGAACGAGCTGAGGCGATCCACAAGATACAAACCCAGGGAACTCTCCTGGGACAACCCATTGACGCTCCTCTACCGTCCACCCACCCTCGCTATCTAGACACCTGCTTTTCTTGCCACCGCTTGGGACATCATCGCATCCATTGCCAGGAATATGAATGCCCAACATGTCTACGCCATCAACCTGGGCATACCTTGCAACGCTGTCCCTTACGTCGACGAACCCCACCTAGGTCGTCCTCCTCTTCCTCCTCCCAATCTTCGGGACATCCCCCTCTCCCTATCCCTCCTCCTAGAACCCTCTCTTGATGTCTTCGCCCCACCCTGGCCAGTCGTCCCCGTCGAACTGTATCTCCTCCACCGCGACCCCTCTCCCCATACGACGTTGATGAAGAAGAATATACCAGCGATGGCTTAGCTAACATGACCGGCTCTCCGGGATGGGGAGTCCACAACCTCTAGCCAATCTTAGTGGTCTTCAGTCGGTACTTCAGATGTACCTGGGGGGTATTGTTACGATTCGCCTAGCTTACTCTTACCTTCTATCTCTTTGGACCATCTTTTCTCTTCGTAGCGACCTTTACTTCCCATCATTACTTTCCTTCCCTCATAGTTACGATTACCCTTACGGACTATCTCTTTCTTTCTCCGGTAGTATTTCTTTACCGACTACCGGCATTCTTCCCTCCTGTTTTGGCATTCTCTGTCCTCGCACCCAGAGCACTGCTTGGTCCGTGCACTGAACCTTTACTTATATAAACCATCTCGCGTACTTGTCTTAACCAAGCTTGACCTACCTAGGAATAGTGACTCCCTTGTTTCTCCCGGATCTCTCTAAGTCCTCGTCCTACTTCCGAGTGGACGCTCCCTTCGTAAGTAACCGCTCGCTGCTGTCCATAGCACCTCCACCTTGGGAAGTCCCCAAGGAAGCCTCTACCCACCGAGAACCTCTGGGAAGTCCCCAAGGAAGCCTCTACCTACCGAGAACCTCTGGGAAGTTCCCTCTAGTCTTACAGTCGTTAAACCTTCTAGGTCTACGTCTATCCTTACCCAGGGTAAGCGTAACAGAAGCATTAGCAGCCCACGATTCAGCCCAACATCTTATGACTCAACACATCACCAGGAAATTTTCCCCGTGGAAAGTCAGAGATAAGGTGTGGTTAGAAGCCACCAATCTCCACATCCCTTACCCATCTAGAAAACTCGCTCCAAAATGTCTTGGTCCATTCGAAATATCTCAAGTTTTATCTCCAGTCACCTACCACCTTTGCCTCCCTTCTTTCTGGAAGATTCACGATTTTTTCCATGCTATCCTCTTATCCCCTTTCAGATCTACAGAAATGCATGGACCTTCCTTTCCCACTCCCCCCCCCTGACATAATAAAAGGCGAAGAAGAATATGAAGTAGATGGAATTCTCTCACACAAGGGTTCCCCTGGCCATTACCAGTACCTGACTGCATGGAAGGGTTACTCCGCATCAGAAAATATGTGGGAACCCGAAAGTAATCTCCACCATACTTGTTACGAACGAACTCCTACGAGCCCCTATCGTAACCTTCGCGGACACCTCATCAAACATCTATCTAATCTTTTGGACTCAGACACTTTTGGACAACTATCATGTGACTGGTCACGTGACCTAGTCTAGGCCTATGATGTCATTATGATGTCACACCTCATTCTTTTAAATCTCTGTTCCTTCTCTTCCATTACGCATAGCCACGGACAGCCTCACTAATCTCCGCTGCAGTCTAGAACGGTCTAGCCTATACGTGCACGGACCACGTAGTCAATATGTACAAACAACATGTATTAGTATAAATACCTGAATCTCATCGCCCCAAGAACTCTAGTCAAGTTCTTGTGGGAATTCCCCTTGATCCACTTGCCCACTTCCCTCACGAGTTCGACTGTCGGTGGCCCTAGTCCAGTATTGGATTAAGCGGTCGCTTACAATACTTGCCTCATCCTCTCCCACTACAAAAAGATCCATTCCCTTTGTTGACAGAATGCCCTTCACCTTCCTTCTCACACCCATCCTCGTTGCCTTAGTCCCCCTCTTCCTATACATGCATCATGTCTTCTACCCAGTCCTCTACCTCTTCTTCCTCCTTACCCTCCGATTGAAACAACCAAAGCTAACTAGACTAGCTCTAGCTGTGCTAAGACAGTAGTAATGAGTCAAGGGTCGTGGATTGCTCTGGTGGGCTCTCCAAGAGGACAAGACTGCAGCTGTAAGGCGCAGCTGGTCCCCTTTATATACTTTACAGGATAGCACATGGACCAAGCAGTGCATGTGAGTACAACTACTATGTATAGTAAGAGTCCGAAGGGAGCGCATGTACAGTAAGTGACTATGAGTAAGAATAGAGCATGTGACAGGCAGAGATAAAAGGCATGCGGCATAAGAAGCAAGGGCATAGGGCATGAGGAGCCATGAAGTGAGTCATGAGATGATGCATGAGGCAAAGGCAGTGACATAGTCATGCACAGCACAGAGATTAATAACATGAGGTGTACCATGAGGTATGATGTCATAATGATGTCATGGTCTAGACTGAGTCATGTGATGAGGATCTGGACATAGGTCACATGATGCGTCATGTGATAAGTCACATGACACGAAAAAGAGTGTGGAGCAACAAGTTAAGCAACATGTCTTGAGAGTGTAGACTTAGCATAGAAAATGTAGGAAAAATAGGGGCTCTTTGGTAGCGATCGTAACACCGATGTCTCCACTTCATCTCCCTTGCGCTCCCAACCAGTACAACCCACATTTCTTCC
Source organism: Boletellus pseudochrysenteroides (assembly GCA_038090975.1). Taxonomy (NCBI): domain Eukaryota; kingdom Fungi; phylum Basidiomycota; class Agaricomycetes; order Boletales; family Boletaceae; genus Boletellus; species Boletellus pseudochrysenteroides. The sequence continues at coordinate 3,413 of JBBPNQ010000381.1, forward strand.
TGTCTCATCCATCAACACCCTTTATGCAGGGATTCTCACAAATCCTGCCCTCATCCACACCCTTGAAAATGATCCTCTTTATCAGGAGGATGAGATTTCCCAGAGACTTGTACGATTCTTTCTTGATATTTCTCACATACAAACTTGGCACTTCCAATTGGCTCCCTCTGACTTACCCGTTGAATTTGGTGTTCCACTTCGTATGCTAATCAACCGTCTTCCTGAGCAAGCTCTTTTCATTCTCCACCTTCATGGCTTTCACGTGTTTGTCACTCGATTTAACCCCGATTTGATTTACCCCACCTTCCATAGAGTTTTCCTTTTCCTACCCGTAGACACTCAAGATCAGTACATTGCTTCTATTGATGCTATTCCTTGTTCTTCCCCACCACTACCCATTCCTCCTCCCGCTTCTCCTCCTTCCCTCTTAGCCTGCATCACTTCTCCACCCCCCTCGCCGCCCTCACCCCATTCCTTTGTTGACTATCGCTTAGACCAGGCCGTTCTCACACGAAATCAAGCGAACACCCAATTCTTTCACCTCTCTAACAGGCAACATGTCCTCTCATCGACCACTCAGGTCCTCGAATCTCCCTTGGTACACTCCCCTGCCTCTCCCTCCACCCGTTGTGGTCACTGCCACCTGCTTGGTCACTACCGAGACAACTGTCTAGAATATCGATGCCCATCCTGCCATGTCTTCACTCCTGGTCATCCCGCTCATTGCTGCCTCACCACCCGCTGTTCCTTCTGCAACAACTGGGGACACAGACCCAGATTCTGCCCTGCACGAGTCTGTGCTCAGTGCCATGAGAGTGGTCACCTGCTCGACGATTGTCCATCTATGCATCTCACTGTGGAACAGGCCTCTGCTTCCCACCTTGGAGTTTCTGCAACATCAAATGGACATTAAGGTTCTCGAACCAGGGGTTCAAAGCTATGAGGGGGGTAATGTTACGATTCTTCTCCTTTCCAATGGCATCCTTCTCTTCTGCTTACTCCTGCCTTATCGTTCTCCTATCCCAGGTATATTCTTCTATGACCACACTTACTTTCTTCTCGTCTCAAGCAGCTCTCAGGTAGACCTGTTCTTCCTGTAGTATATGTACTTATCCTCCCATCTCTTTTTGGACAGCACTCTCCGCAGTAGTTTCTCCCACAACTACTTAGTCATCCACACATTCCATCACTTTCCTTAGGATTCTATGCTTACGCGTCCCTTAGGATAAATACCTAGCTGACCTGTATTTCTCCTCTCATTCTCAATCTACGCAATAATAAGCATACTCTTGAGTCACCCTCTGTCCAGCCGTCCCATCATCTAAGTCTTTTGACTTCCTTAGTCTTTAGCTCTAGTATCAGTCATTATGAGTAGAGTCGAGCCTCTTCATGAGTGTCCTCCTCGTACGACTCCTAGGTCCTCCCTAGAGGTACACTTGTGCATATCAGTGATGGATTCTGAAATGGATTTCATCTAGCACATCTTGCAGTCACCTACCTACATACAACTGGTTCCCCTGCATTTCACTGAACCTCATGTTTGTGGTCCAAGCTGCCTGACTGGCCAGATAACACATATATGGTACAGCCAGCTATGTCAAACAGGTACTGATGTTTGATGTTAATTTTATTCAGGTCACTGGCATGCAATACTAGGTGAGAACATGCAGCCAGCATTTTGCAATATACAATGTACAGGACTTGGAGGGGTGTATGTATCAGCATCTTGCAATATGGAAAGCAGGGAAGTGATTACACAACTTGAAGTTGGTCTTGCAATATATGGACTGCAGGAGTGGGGGAAATATATCAATGTCTTGCAACATACACTTGATGATGCAAGACAAGTAGTGGAGGGAACAGGCATATGGAGCAGGCAGGCATGTGACCATGTTTCCTACAGGATGACACAACAGTAGTTATCAGCTGTACTGCAAGAGGCATCCAGGATGTGGTGAGGTCAATGTAAAGCTTAAACATCCCTATGGGTCTTGAGCCTGCCTCTTGGGGCATTCACAAAACTGGGGAAGCGGCGGGGGCACGGGCCCGGGCCCCCACTTGTATTAGCACTCAGCCATAAAGCTATTCTAGTGACATTATCCCAACGGAACAAAAAAAGACTTGAAACTCATCACTATATATCCCAATTGTTTCCCGCGCTGATACCGCACCGACTATTGATATGATATGGCAGTGCATCATGATCACAGGTCATGGTTTGAAGGCTAGTTCAATTGAAGAACAAGTGATTTCATAGTGTGGGAGGGTGTCATAGTAGTGTGGGAGGTGGTCCCTCAAGCTCGCCCTCGGCACTTAATAATTTACCTTGTTCACTTGGGGGGGCAAACGTACTGTAGCTGTGCGCAAAAATGCGACTGTGGTAGTGTCTATAGGCTGTTAGCCAATACTCAATTCCATAGATTCCGCTGCCAGAGTCTGAAAACCGACGTTGCAGCTTCAAGTTGAAGTTCGGCTCTGTATTACTTATGTAAGGCGAACAAAGTCGAGCGCAGGCAAAACGTCGAATTTTATGTCTGTGTTCTACTTATTCCGGCTTTGGCGTAGTGACAGCCCTGCAACTTACGTTGCGCACTGCTGCTTTCTCGGCGTTCTAGTCAAGTGGATCGGCTGGCACCGACATCGAACCTAACTCACATGGGATACTTTTCCTGCGCAATGATTGAACGGCGGGAACGTGGAGATAAGCAAACGCCAGCGCAGTGCTATACAAAAGCTGCCTGGATGACTGCACTCTTCGTATCCATCTCAGCCTCTCCAGGATGTCTGACTATGCCAGCGAGATTTTATACCTCCAACAAACTACACTTTGCCAGGGTTAGTAATTTGCATATCTTTAAAACATCGGAGGCGTTCAATGATCGTCCTGTCAGTTGCGAGCGCTGCCGCGCTGCTTTATGATTATCGTACGTTTGGGGCACCGCCTGTTGTATTAGCTGGGCCTGACCAGCGTGTTTTTCGATCGCCGTAGTGCTCTTGTTCAGGAGCGAGGTGAGATTTAGCTGTTCACCGCATGGGTGTTGGCCAAAGTAGTGATACGTCGATTACTAGGTGGACCTGATCTGGGTAAGCGATATACCTACCTCGTATTTGCTTTGGACTGACGTTACAAAGTCTAGAAAATGGAATCTGGTCACGCTTCTCTATGCGGTCGTGCGATACTTGAGTTTTTTCTTGATATTGTACGTCCGCCAAGGCTTACGAGGGACTCGGTTGAGTTGACTTGATTTCAGGGCTACCACACTCTGTAAGAAATTTTGCACTATATGCTTGGGTTGAAGTACTCAACGAACGTAGATGTAGGTAATGTGAGTTGGACCGCAAAAGTAAGTCGTCCCGCAACCACATAATGTTGAAACACCTGACTCAATTCGACCTGCAGGAGTAAGAAGCTTTCCACGTATCCTGAAGATATTTTCTTCGGTTTAAAAATGTCTCTTTTTAAAAAAAAATCTCCTTTTATCCCAGATGTGGGTAATGTCGATTTCTTTGCAATTCAACACCACTGACTCGGGTGGTGGCCATCAGGTCTCGTATGGTTTGAACTCGTTATGTGGTGTCCGTACGTCTATTGGGTCGCGATGGATAGTATGTTTCGACATTTTGTGCTCTGTTGATACTGGGGTCTGACGTTGTGTTCATAGTAATCATGATGAAACGGATATACGCATTGAGCTGCTCGGACTGGAGCTTTCTGAGCTCACCCAAACTGGTTTTGGGAATCATGGTGACCGCCTTCATTGCAAGATATGCTTTGTGCATCACCTTCCTCTTTCTGAGTATAGGTCCCGGCAGTCAACTTTTTTGTAAGTTTTGCTCAGAGAACAAGCCGCAGACACTCAAAGAACACTTCTTATCTAGCCTGGGATAGCGATACTTTGGGTACCCATACGTGCGGTGGTAGCATGTCGAACTTTGTGGTATATGCGCAATACCCTACACTTGGTTTTGAGATCTTGCTGTTTGTCCTTGCGTTCGGCTATTTCGTCACCGATGTACGGGGATCTCGGCGTGCCCTAGGATCCAAAACGTGGAAGGTGGACGATCTCGTACAAATTTTGGTTCGGGACAGCACAATCTATTTTACGATGTATGTCTAACGTGCCGATCGATCGCTGGATGAACCTCATTTCATGTTTTTCAGCATCGTCGTGGCGGCTGCCATGAATCTGACAACCTCACTGGCACAAAATTTACCGGTAAGCAGACGACTTGAAACCTCGGTGACAAAGCTCACGAATTTACACCCCGGTCCCATACTACAGGGTGTCTTTAAAGCTATATCGATGGCGCTGCAGAACTTCCTTCCATACTGTTTTGCCCCTCGACTGGTTCTCAATGTGAAAGAACACGAAAATAGGGACCATTTGAGCCTCGTTGGTGGTGACCTCAGCGACATCGAGTTCGATGATGTTGTATTGCCACCATTCGCGCAGGAGGCAGACGGTTCTGCATAAACCATAGATGTCACGACCTGACTCGCTAGCGCGGCCAGTGCACCGTTTTACTCCCCGAGTCTTTGTTGCAAGTCATCTGTTGCTTACTGTAACTTGCCCCCGTTGTCCCCATCGTTTCCCTGACGTCCCGCCCAGCTGTATTATTTGGTTCGTCTCTCTCTTCTAGCAAACAATGTACATGTTCGTGTCAGTGTAGCGATTTCTAGCGATCCTGGCAATAGATTAAGCTGCCACATAGCCTATGGGCCCGTCTGCGGCTCTGGATTCAAAAATATTGATGCTATCCATGAGTTGGAAAATTCTGCTTTCTGGGCAGTTCTCGCGAGTATGTTATCCAGAGTGGCAGACATCGGTCGCCGGAATAGCGTCTCATGGACGATCATGAGCCGCCCACCTATCGTGGCACACGACTTGCGTAAACAACAACGCCGTCCTACATGTTTGGTCATGGCATGTTCGTTATTGAACGTTGAACCACCATCCAGTCTGTCGAGCACATCCGATTTCGATCACGAAAGGGCACTTGTGCTATCGTGTGTGCTTGGTTGACCATTCACGGCGCCGCCTCAGTCATTTCTTCTGCAATGCCATGAAGACGTGAGTACCGACTCGAGCCCTCCCAGTGGGGGTTTGTGTGTTCATTGCCAGTGCTACCAAAGGGTCGGCAAGACTTGGAAGCTAGCAGCGCAGGTTCTAAGATGAGCCACGCTCGAACAGAGACAAACGAATAATAGTTGCATTTCTGTGATTTTCGTGCGTACCAAAACGAAAGGCGCCAAAGCTATTCATCTTCAGATCTGAGTTGGAAGTAAAAGAGTATGGCGCTTAGTCAGCGAATAGAGCGTGGGACACGGATTCGCCGCGGGAGTTGTTTTCTTATTACTTTGCCGAGTCGCCTCACAACCCTGACACGCCTGCAGCGAAGTTGTACTCGATGACGTTGTGCTATGACCCCCTGGGTACCACCCGAGCACCAGTGAACCTCGCCCGCCAGACAACCGCTCGCTGCCTAGCATGGTTTCCCACGACGCACGGCCTTCAGAGGGTTTTTGAGGCGCATCATGGGCGTACGGGGACGACCGATCCTTATCGTCCGTCTGTCCCATCATCCAACGAAGCGCCATGGCATCCCACCACACCGTCCAGTTGTACCACGCTACGCTGCGTGAACACGTGGACAAGATCAAGGCAGCCATCCATCTTGACCAAGCCCAACCCAGAACGGACTTTAGTCGCGAGCGCAAAGCGTTTTACCTGACCGACGACCTCAACATTGCGAAAAATGTCATGGCTGAGGAAGTTCGTGCCTTTACAGGCCGCGAGACAGCAATCATGGCGTTCTCGCTGAATGTGGAACACTTGAAGGTCAAAACGTTCAGTCGAGAAAAGTCGGGGCCGACGCTTGATGAATGGCGCGGGGTACCCATTTTCAGATCTTTCTTGTATAATAGTTTGCTCATGGTTCACAGTATGTCGGGTATTGCAGAGCTTTCAAGCAGCCTGACCATCCCCACCCTATTGTCAAGGAAGACTATGATGTGATCGCTGGATGGATGAGCACGAGGAAAGGTATGCATTCGAGCTATTCAATGCATCTACTTCATCACTAACCATCCAAACAAAGGTGGCAAATTTGAGCCAATTGACAGTCATGTTTGGCAGTATGCCATCCTTACTGAGAAGGGTGTTGCTGCACTGAAGTTTGAAAAGGTGGAATAAAGGGTACAGAGACATGATGCATGATCCCAATGTTGTAATCCGATGAGACAGTACAAGAACATTGCAGACTTAATCCTACAAGACACAACAGACCCGTACATGGGTCTCTCACTGTGCAACGTACGTTAGGGAAAGGGAAGAAATACTGGACACAAGCCACATACCAATAGACGTCCCTCAGCAATGACCACACCCCAACCAAAGATGTCTCTGTGCCCCAACAATTCAGCGCGAGGCGCGGAAGAGACGGCTTTGTCGACGACAGTCGCCTGCAGCTCCAGGGCTGTAAGACCCTTTCTGAGCTCCGCAGCTGTCCAGCGTCAGAATGATCCTCCACACATGAAACACAGAGAAAAACACAAACTGTTTACGGCGATAGCATTATCCAAAAAGTCTACCTTCACGTTGCGGTACCAGTAATCCCCGAGGACCTTGGTCGGATTCTTGATAATATCGTTGGGGGAATGTCCAGATTTCTCCACCACCTTTTTGGCGAAATCATTTTTCACGCCGGCCTTTTCTAGGACTACGACGTTGAGTACGGGGCATGATAAATCGCATGAGATACTCACGCTGTTCAGCTTTCTTTGCGTTATTGGACATCGTCTTGTGGTAGTTGGTGTGATCGGGCTACTTGGCGGAGTTTACTTAACTTCCAAGCGTGTTAGATCAGCTCCGTGAAAGTCCAGCGGTGCGCTTCCAACGGCTGGCGACTCTGGCCGCGCTCCATGCTTTCTTTGCAAAGTCAAGTACATACATCGCATCATGTACACGCCAATCCACTTTGGCATCGGACGCACGTAGGGCGTCAGCACATGCCAGTCTACCACAACCTCGACGAAAATGTGAGTTCAAACCTCTTTTGCAAGATTTAAAACCTTGTCCCATGATACATAATCATCCCTCGCCCGACCTTCCTCCCTTCTTGCGTACAGGAAGTGCTTGACGGCCAATGCCATCTGTCTCGCGCAATCCGCCGCCGAGATCTTGCCAACACCCGTCCCGAGTCCTGTCATCAGGACCTTTTTGATCTTCTTTTCTTCGACATCCGATGTCTTATTCCAGTTCTCGAGCTCGACCAGCAAAGACCACATCGTGTTGTAGACAATGTCTTTGTGCCACGTGAGTTCCTCTGGGTAGCGCATCGTAGGGCAGATAGCGATGGTCTTGCACGAGAAATCGTTTGGTGGGAGGCCGGGGACGAGGATGCATGAACCTGGAGGTGCGAAGCCGTAATAACGATGTTTGATGGCAGCCTGGACGAGGCGAGTAAGAGCATGGAAGTCCTTTGACGGGGAGAAGGCCACCGAGAGATAATAGTCAAACCTGTGTAGAGAGCGTGAGTAGCGTAGTGTGCAGGGTCGTGACGGCGCGAGTCTGATACGGACCCGCCATCCATGATGCCATACGAATTGGCAGGGGAGACGACACAATCGAATGTCGTCTTGGCTGCCTGGACCTGATTCAGCGTTCTCTCTAGGAACGAGAAGCGCTCGAGGTCGTTTGGCTGGAGGTGTTCCGCAAAAGCGTGCTGCCACTCTTCGATCAAGGACGTCCGCGGTTCGGTATTTGATCGTCTACCTGGGGGCTGGATCAAAATAAAAGAAACGTCCGACATCGCGATGGTCTCGTCAATTGATTTTTAGAGTTTTCAGTTGGTGGAGGCTGCGACGATTGAGCGGACTACGACATGTGCGCTCGCTACGCCAGGACCCCTGCCACCGCCGAGGGGGACTGGCCTCTTTGTCACACACTGCGTATCAACCATAGAAAAGTCTACGTTTCTCCTTGCAACCTTGCGTTCCTCCCACTCCTGTTGTTCCCTCATCCTCTGTTCCGACACTCCCCCGTCCTCACCCCAGACCATGAATCTGCACCGCGACAATGCATCAAATGTCAGACAGTCGCACACTTTCGGGTGTGATCCAAGCTTGACTTGAATATCTGTTCGGGCGAGTTTCAGCGTCGCCGTTACCGGAAAGTTTCGATAGCTAAGCCAACTCATCCGGGAAGCGCGTGTATTGAAGCGACATCCCAAAATAGCACTGAAGTGTTGCTTGAGGTACCAGCGACTTGAGGCCCAGTCGCATCAAGCTAGTCACCGGAGTTTGGCTCAAAAGGTATACGCGCACGATACTCTGCAGCCACGGGTGAAACCAAAACCTGCGAAAAGGAGAGTGAAGAGACGCACCATGCGTGCCCTCGCGCTAGTGGGGGGAGTGTTCAGAATGATGTTTATCTTGAAGGGACTTTCAATGACAACTCGAAAGCACAACCCTCTTTATGATAGTGCGTGAGTTGTCAGATGAGAGTTTATCAATTGCGAGCGTTAAAACATCTGAAGTACCCACTGGTCCCTTGCACACCGCACGAACAAATGGCTTCAAGACGTTTCTGAGCTCTGCAGAGGATTGGCCATCAACGAGTTGCGGACGAAATTTAAACAACAGCGCCAGGAGACCTTGTGTAAATGCGGCCATCGTATCATTGCCAGATACACTTATCAGAGCTCCTAGCAATCGTTAGCCGACCTACCCATCACTTCGCGCTTCGCGAGGTTGATGGGAACGGTACGATGGCCTGATTGCAAATCACAGGCACCTATGACGTAACCTGGACACCAACTTCTTTTCGATAAGCCACTGACCCCGTTCCTTCACTACCAAGTTATCAACGTGATCACTGATCACGCAGATTGGCATAGACCTCATGCCTGGTGATCAACAGGAAGGTGGTCATCGATCAGCTAGGCCCCGTCTTCGAGTCAGGCCAGACCTGACAGAGGCAATTGCCGTCCATCCCGATCCGTCAGACAGCGCTTCGGCAGAAAAGGAAGGGACTGTTCACCCAAACGCCTTCAGCAAGACCACGGCAACTGCCAAATCAGTATCATTTTGGCATTCTGAAAACCTCCCATCCACGTTACAGTGGATACCTGCAAATTGGAACTGGTCGAAATGGAAACCTGTTTTAAGGAGCGCCTTGGCTGCTTGGATTAGTCTTTTGTTGTTTCTCATTCCTACGACGTTGAAAGTGATGGGCCAAGTGGGTATTTCATGTTCTTATCTTACATTTGCTTGGTCTGAGCAACTTTCAGGCAGCTTTCCTGATCATCATCGGTAAACTATGAGAGGTTCCGTCTGATGCATCTATTGGCTGATGAATGCACAGCGTCGTTTCTCTCTCCTCCAAGCGATCCATTCATTTCTGTGCTTCAGCGGGAGCTTGGAATCTTGACGTTCGCGGCTTCTGGTTGGGCGTTAGTACCATTGTGGCACTTCACATATGACTCGATAACTGATGTTTCCACAGTTGGTCCTGTCTGGGCATTAAGTTGGCAGACATTGCACGTTCTAATAAGGACCTGACTGCATCTCCACAAAGTATCCTCGCTGGCCAGTACCTTGAGCCAGCGGTAAGTGATTTTGTAGACTGTCGTGGGAGCTTGCGGCTTATGTGCGGACTCTAGCCCACCATCATCATGGCTGTATTTCTCTTCATTGGGAGCTTTATATTCTTGTATATCAAATCACGCGCAGGCCTTGGGCCGATCATCTTTGCAACCATCTTTGGATGCATATGTATCGGTGAGACGATCATTTCTTGTTGTCTGCTACCAGCTAACAAATGATGGTCCAGACATTTCTCTGTTGACAGCCGTTTTGTTTCCGTACCCCTACTACACGGTCCGTCAAAGCAACTACGTACTCATGCACGATTGACACAGTTTTAGATTGGGAAAGCTATTGTACTCCCGTTGACTTTCCATTCTGCCATTACTCTGGTTCTATCCATTGTCTTATTCCCGACCTCTGAATCAACCGTATACACTACGCGCCTACAAGCTGTGCTGTTGTCTCTAGTCTCCGCGACCAAGGAACACTACCACTGTCTTCAGCAAGATGTTACTACTCCTGAATTTTCTCCGACCCCAATGATTGCAGCTGTCAGTAAGGCAGAAGGTGCACTTGCAATGCTTGCATCTGCCGCTGGTCTGCAGAAGCTCGACGTTATTTACTCCCGTTTTGCTCCTACGGATTACACCCAACTTCATTCTTTAACGAGAGGACTCGTTGTCAGGGCAAGTGGAATGAACACGTACTATACACTGATTGACCCGACAAGGGAGAAATTCCCCATCACCCCCGTCCCATCCGTTCCTGGGACACCAACGTATCCTTCCGCACCCCATTCTCGGTCTCCGTCTCCAAGCCGCGACTCGGATCAACCACCTGCCAGCGCAGTGACAGAAAAGCTGAACATTCTGACGACAAAGCACCATTCTCACCACCATCACACCCCCGGGCATCACCACACGGAAATTCACCATCACAAACGAAGACACCGCCCGTACATTGCTTCCCATCACTCTACTCACTCATATAGTTCACTCCTTCATATGGCGTTGACCCGTGCTAAAAGAACGGAGTCGGCCGTAGGAGTTTTCGAATCCTTCCAATATCTTAACCTTGAATCGACCTACATGTCCCACCCAGATTCGGAAGCACACGTTGCAAGGGCTACCGAGCTATTGAGCACCAGCTGTCAGGACTTGCTCAAAAGCTGCGATAATGTGCTCCAGGGCGCATGCAACTGGCTTGGTTCTGTCCAGGACAAGAGCTTCAGTTTTTGGGTGAGCCGAGAGGAGAAGCTGCGAATTCGTACAGAGAGGATCAAGAAATATGAAGACCTGCATCGCGAATTGTCACTGACCTTGGATGAGTTTGTGAACAAAAAGAGGTTTTTCTTGCGTTTTTACGAAATTATCGCAAACGCTAATGGCCACTACCCAAAGATTCGCTGTCCTCGAGCCTTATCGAGCCTTGTTCACTTCTTCTGCTGATGACACGTTGACGGCACGCGAAGACGTGCCTCATAGACACCTTTTCAACTGCTATTTCTATCAGTACCACTTGATGCGTTTTGCTACGAGCGTCCAGGACATGGTGTGTGACAAGCATGACCGTTGCTACCTTTGAAGCTGAATCCACAATTAGCTCAGCGAGATAATCCGGCTCGAAACTGAGAGAGTAGCACCGAAAGTGTGGTTCCCAAAGATTCACTGGTCAAGATTGGTACACCAGGCAACATGGGAGCCATCCGAGAGTGTAGAGCGAGATGACGACGAAAATCCTGGTGTGTTTTTCCGGTTCATTTGCATGCCAGAGTCCCGACCAGTTCTCAATGGTTTCTAGATATCATTCCTGGTTTGGATCCAACTTTGGAGATGGACCTCGGGCAAGCGGTCCGTCGAGATCCCGATGTTTTACCTCCCCGAAACGCACTGGAGAAAACCGTGAACTGGATGTACCATGTAGCAAAAGGAGTAGGAGGGGGGAATGCTCTTTACGCCCTCAAGGCTGGTATATTGACAGGTTAGACATTCTGCTCGCTGCCAATGCTCATCGGGAAAATTCAAATACTAACTTGGCTAGTCCTTCTGTCGTTGCCGTCATTCCTCAAGTCGTCTGCAGGATTTGCATACAGTGCGTTTACGTGACAGATTTTGTACTTCACTCTGGCTCACCATGATCACAAGAAAACAAATTCGTATGGGCTGTGTGAGTTCGTGTACTTGTGTCGCATGATTTAGATATCTCAACGCAGGCAGATTCATGGGCCAGCTTACCCTCGCTCGATTCCGCGGGGACACTACCTTCGGACTTCTGACACGGATTTTAAGCACCTTTGTTGGAGGAATCATTGGCACTGTGATGTGGTTTGTGTTCACTTAAATCCATGCATACGATGTGGTCCGATGACCACACTCCAGGTATATATCGGCAGGATCTGGTCAAGGAAATGCCTTTGGTTTGGCGGCTGTATGTTTTGTCTGTTTCCCGATCATTTTCTTTTTCCGCCTTTATTGGCCTGTTCCTCCGATGACCAACTTGATCATATGGGTCACGGCCGCCTTGGTAAGTGACGTGGTTGGTCCTGTATTCCTAATGACCTGACTGAAATCAAAAGGTCTTTGGGTACTCGTACCAAGATACACATCTCGCTTCATCCTCCTCTCCTGGATACGGCATTAATGTCGCTTGGGTAACTCCATGTGTTACATTGTTCATCACGCTTCTCTTACACCCTTGAACAGAAACGGTTTGTCCTCGTAGTGATCGGTGTGACGGCTGCTGGGTATGTTATTTTCTTCGCACCAACGCCTTTGTATTGAGTGGTTACGTAGCATCTTTTCGTTCCTTCCTCCATCGACAACAATTCGTCTGTATCAACGAAAGACCTTGGCTACCACCACCGCAGAGATCGGATCCATATATTGTTCTGTGATCTCGTTTGCAAACACAAAGAGGGAGGGCGAGCCGGCGGTAATCGTTCAGCACGCACTTGCCATCCTCAGTAAACTGAAGAGGTCTCTCGTGTTAAAAGAAAACATTGTGTATGAGGTGTGTCCGCAATGCTCGCTATATTTCAGACTTATTCCAGTACGCTCACGCCTTTTGAGTTCTCTCTTCGGGGCAAATGGCCCGCTGAGAGATATCAACGGATCCTGGAGCTGCAGATGTGGGCTGTTCTTACGTGTGCTATCCCATCGCTCAACGACTTGCACAGGCAAATATCGAAGTTATTGTCTCATCTGACGTCGGTCCTGGAGCAGATGGAGCCTGCGTGGGCACACGCCTTCCTGAAGCGGACGCGGCTGTCGGATGCGGACTTTCAGGGCGACGTGTTGGCTGTCATGAGTGCGTAAAACCCATCTTCTCAACGAGAGCTCCTTCCACATCTTCGTTAGGTTTGATATCATCTTCCCTTCGTACCGGCAATCCTCTCCCCCAAGTAACACCGTGCCCGCTCCTCAATCGTTTCATGGAGCGTCCGCATGGTCTGAACGTTGTACACGAGGAATCCGAAGACGACTTTGGGCTACCCAAAGTGTTAACGGAAGAAACGCTCGAGAGTTTACAGTACCTGTACGTCACCCACCTTTTATTTTTCATGTACGATGCGTTCCCTATTAAGCACGCGATTTTTGCAGGGTTTTTTGTGTGGGCGTGTCGACCGCGTTTGGGATCGTGATGCGTCTGGACAAGTTGATGGTTGCGGTCAAGGAGTTGGTCGGGGAGCAATACCACATCGATGGGGTGGGCGTGCTACCGATGTATCGTCACCGAGGGCGCAAAGTGGGGATGTCCCCCGCCCCGACGATCATGCCTGGATCGAGTGCATGAGTAAAACAATGACTTGTAACATTTGTAGAATATGGTGTAATTTTATCGCGTGCACTTCTTGAGCTTTGTTTTTCGGAGGCATCTGGTGGAGTCAGAGATGATGGTGAATGCATGCGGTGGTCACCACCAACTGAAAATCCGGTGCTTGGCATGGGCAGTGACGTTGTGTCGGATATGACGGAGTAAACTTGAAAAATCTGGGTCAAGGCGTACACACAAGTTAGATGAACCAAAGTACACCCACTACTTGCAATTCCGAGAACGGTCTCGGACGAGCGTTCCTGTTTCAAGAAAAAAGCAGTCCACCAACATGGAAACGAATACCGGAAGACACGGAACGTTGGATCAGAACGACTGTCTTCTGATTTCGAACGTCTGGTTTGGCCGGCGCCCGAGGGTCGGAGACTTGGCAATCTTTCGGAAGAATGCAGCACTTGCCACATCGAGACCGCTGTGGAAAATTTTCAGCCTTGGGCTGTACTTGCCATGGAAAACCCTCGGGGGTTCTCAGCCACGCATACCCTGTGCGTCGAGTTCGCGCGAACGCGCTCCCAGGAGTCGGGGGTACTACACAGGACGCTTTGAAGCTGGCACGTACAACTGACTCACTGAGAAGTTGCAACTTGATTATGTCAGTAACGGGCTCTAACCTGGGGCGTTTCTATGTGGAAGGGGGAGCGGTTTTGGCGTTGTGGCACATGGCAAGCCAATTGCTGGCTCCATGGCCACAGTCACACTCCACGCCTTCGCTAAAAACAATTACATGCCAAACAATCACGATTGACTAGTAGTGACTCCTACCGGTGGGTTCAATCCAATGACTCGGAATCTTCGGCTTGAACACCTGCAAGTCTGTTCTATTTGGCGTTTGTCATTTTCCGCCTTGGTCGTTAGTCCGAGGAGGCTGAAATGAAAATTACAGGGACGCCCCTGCGGAGGTAACTTCGCATCATGTGTGGTGACAGAACGACCCACCTGTGCACTGCCTGCTCCGGGTCGTCATCATTGCTGGTCGCTTTTCATTACGGGTCTAGTTCTTTTTGGGTGCCTGCCACAGAACATACCCTAGGCTAGTGGTTTGCGGTGCGCGCGACACCTGGTGCCGCTTCTCGTTCCTACTAGCTGCGACTCAAGGCTTTGTGTTTCGCTCATAGTCTTGTGAAAAGGTATGTGCGTTCTGTGACGAACATGTATATATGTAGCTGGGGACCCTCGAACGGCAAGCCCTCGCAGCATTACGCGTCAGGGATGCCGAAACTCAGCTTTGCCGCTGCGTCCGACTTGTCTAATATGTAGCTGTGCTGATCCATAATCATGAACGTGCCCACACGCGGGGGGCTGTTCATCGGGAAAACCCAAGGGTACGGGGTTTTTTTTTCTTGGATGTATGCTACTGGCAATCATACGTGTCTCCCACTCCTTGCCACGTTTTTCTACACTAATGGCTGACTCGTGGACAGATCGATGACCGTATCAAGTTCTCTCCGCCAGTCTGGTGTGTGTGCCGCGTGGCAGGGGATGACGGCGACAACGCTATCGATGTCAGCAAGGCCCCACCAAAAGTAACCACGTCAAGAAATTCCGTTTCTGATGGAAAACCGAAATTGTTCCGATTCGTAGAACAATCGCCTGACGGCCCGGGCCCGGGCCTGGGTTTTACCCCACCAGCCCTACCCTCGACTGCCCTAGACGCCCTTCTACTCTCTCTCCCCTTTCTCTCTCGCTCCACATGTACATCCCCCCCCCCCTCTTTTTTTATATCTAGTGCGGTGGTGACGATCATATGCATTTTTCACTGCCTCGATCACACCAGAATTCGGCGCCT
>JBBPNQ010000382.1:0-18602 GCA_038090975.1 Boletellus pseudochrysenteroides
TCCCGAGGACGCTTGCTGCCTCGGAAGTAGCGATTGTTCCAGTGGGTGGTCAGGTTGAAATCGGGGTATGGTGCAACGAGAGAGAAGACGCCAAGCGCCTCGAAAGGCGAGTTGAGGTGAATGAAGTGTTCCGTGTAGCCGCGGGTGTCGAACGCGCCCAAGAGGAGTCGGAGCAACCTGCATCATTCCAACAGCTGTAGGAATCCCCCGGGCGTGATCGCGCTCGACGGTGCCCAGCCATAGTCCCTGCCCACCTTGAACCGTTCCAAGTGAGGAGTCGCTCGCGCTCACGTAAATACACGCTGTGAGAAACACCGAGGGTGACCAATTTGATGTTCACAAAGATCGTCAAAAGGCGAAGACGATCAAAGGTGACCACAGTACGGATGCGAATTCTCATCGATGGGATCATAGATTTATCATTGTTGTCGTAGGTATCGAGTGAGAGCCTGTCCAGGGAGGCAGGCGTACAGGCATATTGGAGCGCTACAAAAAACGCCATGGGATCCGGTGCAGTGGGACAAGCATGGAGACCAACTGAAGGGATATGAAGACTAAGACGCGGAAATGACGGAAGAAGAGGATTGAGCAGCTTGAACTTGATCCACTAAAGCGTGATGCGCCTTGAAGGACAAATGAAGTAAGGTACGCAGGCAAGAGTGATGAGAGAGAGCGTCAATGTTGGAACCAACGTTACAACAATGTATAGGAGAGGTTTTGCCAATGACGTATGTGTGAGGCCCGAGGTCGTATCACGGTGTGCCCGCTGCGGCACGTGGGAGTCGGTCGCAAATGGACATCCGGGCCATCGATAGCAGATCCAAAGGTCTCCGTACGCTCAAACGAGACATCTGTCACTTTAGGATTTATAAACGGCGCAGTACCAAAGGGGCGACCGTCGCGGTGGGCTCGTCTGACCCAACAATACGAAGGCCCGGAAAAATCGATCTGGTAGATCCTGGCGGGTAGTAAAGAGACGCAGGAGCGCAAAGAGCGGAAAAGAAACGGCGAACAAGTGTGATTACATCAGCGCTAAGGCAAGCTGAACCCTGGTCCAGGGTTAAGGTTACCGCTGTCGTTGTACCACTCGTCCAAAGTACGTTTTGTACCAAGAACTGTGCATGGTCTGACGCGTTTGTGCGGTACAGGAACAATGAAACGCCGCCGCTCTGCGTCGTCTCTTTCACGGCGGTCCACGGCTGTTCACGTCGACGGCGACGCGCACACCTCCCGTTCGGACGGACTCTCTACGCACGCGTCAAAGAAACTGAAGTTGCTCGCTGATCACAGCGTCCGTTCCCCGTTCCCCGATTTCCTCCATCCATCCGCAGACGATGCCCGGGCGGTGTATGCCCTTCTTGCGTCGCACACACCCGGAGGTGCGCCCGTCCAAACCGCCCCTCCGAGTCTGGCGACGTCCAATTCCGCAACGACGTGCGGACACACGCCCAACGTCCTTGACGCGCTTATTGGCACGATCCTCTCCCAAAACACCTCTTCCGCCAACAGCACCGCCGCCAAGCGCACGCTGGACGCCGTCTTTGGCCAGGGCGCGCCTGGGTTCGACAAGATGGCCCACGCGGCACGGCAGACGATTGCGGACGCCATCCGGTCGGGTGGTCTCGCGAACCGCAAGGCCAAGATCATCCAGGAAGCGCTCGTCGCGGTGAAGAAAGCACATGGGCGGTACGACCTCCAGCACCTTGCAGCACCGGGCGTGACAGACGACGAGGCGATGCAAGCGCTCGTCGCGCTCAATGGTGTCGGCCCCAAGACGGCTGCGTGCGTTTTGTCGTTTTGTCTCGGTCGGCAGGCATTCGCGGTGGACACGCACGTGTTTCGGTTGTCGAAACTGCTGGGGTGGGTGCCGAAGAATGCGGATCGCGTTGGCGCGCAGGCGCATCTGGAACTCAAGATTCCACCGGAGCTCAAGTATGGGTTACATGTCATGATGGTCCGCCACGGACGTGTTTGCCGTGGATGCAAGAGTGACGGGAGAGGGCCTTGTGCTCTGAAGAGCTGGTTGAAGGAAAGAACGCCAACGCAATCTGACTCAGAAGAAAGACGGTGACTGCGACTCCAAGGCGCCTGTAATTGGTATGCACTATACAAACGGTTTTCCATAATCATTTCGGCCTGTATTCATAGCGCTCCATCCTAATCTACGAAGCATCAGGTTTACGTCATCTCTGAGAACGAGATCCCGCATCCATTTACAACTGATTAGTTTCTCAGATACAGCATGGATTCGACATGCCTTTCATGACATCGGTGAAATCTCTTGACGAGTTGGAGACCTATGGAATGATTGACATGGATGCTGAGGGAGAGCGTTCGTCGTGATCTCATCGTGTAATTCATCTTAATTTAGGCAGCATCAGGCTTATGTCCTCTTCAAGTACATGATTCATAAAGAACGCATCTTCCCCATCTGGATCTATGCCAAACGATCCATGCATCCCTGCTGCATACTAGAAAGACTGGCGTACGGAATCCAGGTCTCATTTTCGTCGTGTAGAACCTGGGCGAGGCGTACAGTCCGATTGCAGGTCCGTTCAACGTTCTCACATTTAAGGTGGTTTTCGAAACCCCGGGCAGCGTCCTTGGAGATTGGGCTGGTGAATATTTCATCAGCTGGTGAAACGTATGAGAGGCTGAGTCCACGTGATCATGAAATACTACTACAATGACACCGCCGGCTCATCGGTGTACTCACCGAACCATACGGGGATCAGCCAGTTCGGACCACGTATGTTCATCCCGGCGCCATGGCATGGGCGCGTCCAGAATTCGTGGATTCAAAGTAGTATCCGGAGTCAGTGAATGAAGATATGTAGCATGCCCAAGGCAGGCCCAAGGGCAGCTCGGACTCTGGTTACTCATTGGCTAATATGGTTCTATCTGTATGTCAGCGACGATGCGTGAAGAGGCTTGGTACTAACCATGTAGCCGAGACGTCTTGTACTTGACGAACAGATACTTTCTCAGAAGATGCATCGGCCGGGTGGCTCACTCTTGCCTACGGTACCGTATCACCCTCAAGTTCAACCTCTCGAGACGTCATATTCAATCTCCCAACCCTAGCTGGTTCTCCCGTACACGTTTGAGCCCAGACCCATAGGGCCCCTACCCGCGTCAAGTTCAGTTCGTTGAGATATCAATGGGACGCAGATCTAGGGTGACTCCAAAGACAATGCATTACTAACAGACTGCGATGACAATCAAATTTAGACTCTATTTGGCCTCCGAATAAAGGCGTAGCACGCTATCTTGACCTCGGTGATGTTCCGGCCCGGAACCTCGGAAAGGCCGGGTTGAGCATGGGCAGCGAGGGCGGGCAGGAACGTCTCGCAGTAGTGACCAGAAGACAGGCAGATTGTGCGCTCCAGACGAGGGAATGAGCTGCGAGGCGCCGAAAACCAGGAAACTCTGGGGAGCGTGGTGAGGTGGGTGTGACGAACAGACAAGGCACTGCAGGGCAGAGTGGACTGCTTTGGGAAGCGGCATGGAGGGAAGGCCGCTTACTAGTCGCACACGTCCGAAGGCTTAGCCCCGGCGCTGGCAGATCACCGCTATCTTCGGTTCCCTTCTGCCGGTGCTCCAAATTTGCTGTGTGTACAGTTCCTCGAGCGCACGGAGTCCAACATATCATTTAAATTGACCTTCTTCGCTACTGTCAACGTGTCAGCATACGAGTCCGTACATCAGCTTCATGGCCTCCGCTCTGCAGCAGGCTGTCGCAAGCATTCAGCAGACCAACTACACGACTCGTAAGCTCGTTATCCGTCAAGCGCCTTATCAGTTAATCTCACTGTTCTTCCCAGTTGCGGTCTTAACTGCTGTCGGATATGATTATAGTGAGTAACACATATGTATTTCTTTCATATTGGATGAACCTGAATGCTGTCAGTCCTCACATTCTCAGATGAGGTATGCTTCTCGATCGTTAGTTGGCATGATGCATAGGGATTTGATTGGCTGATGATCTTCGCAGATAGAATACATTTGGGTCAGTGTACGTATTTTCCGGACAAATCGTATCTGCTGATATGGGTGCAGAGCAAACCATGGACACAAGTGTCCACATTGTTTGTTCTGGTGTGTATCCTGCCTATCTCTAAAATGCCATGTCGTGCCAACCAATGTCAACTTCCAGGTTCGTTATTTCGGGATGTGTAACGTCATGTATGTCTACGATCATAATAACGCACACCAATTGATTTCTGATCTTCTCGCCAGAGTTGCTTCTCTCTGTGTGTTCAGACCTTGTAATTCCAAGGTTGTCAAGCTAACCCATCCCGATCATAGTAGGAAGTTCTTTCCTTCCTGGACCTGCAAAAGTGATTTATTTTTACCAACCACGATCAATGAAAATACTGACGTGCTTTAACTACTGGTAGACGTATGTGCTCCCATTCATCTTGCGCCGATCAATGACATTACCGAGCAACTGATTGTGTTTAAATAGGTGTGAGTACCTTTATTCTATGTTGCCGATGACTACTCTACTGAAAGGCACTCCTAAGGCGACATATTTGATAAATTTGGCGAATGGGCTCTCATGATTTTTATCGGTGCAGCAGATTGTGAGATTTCATGTTTACTTCCGGCACAATGAATCACATTGTTCGATATAGTCGTGATGATCCTCCGTGTGTCGGCGTTGTACTACCAGTCCCGGTTCATCCTTGGCGCACTCCTCACGTTCTTCGCCACCGAAGTCGTTGTAAATCTGGTTCATTGCATTTTCCTCGTCACTGGGGGGCCCGCGGGTATGTAAAATATGGCTTCATGCGATGCACACTACTTAACAGGATGTACGCCATTCTACCAACCATATAGCGGTCACCGGCCGAGTGCTTGATTTTTCATTTTGTGAGATGAAATCCACTGTCCCATTCTGGGCCGAAGCTTCTGTAGTGACTGTCGAGGTCGCTCTCAGCACAGTGACGTGTCTCCTTGTCGCTCTGCGATTCATCAAGGAGTCACTTCAAATGTACAGAGCGACCAAGCGATTCCAGCTGAGTCGTTACATCAATCTTCTCACGAGGGATGGCTTGCTCTACTTTCTTGCGTACGCCCCTTTCTCGTTTTTCCACCTCCTCCATGCAACTAGGTTGATGGTGATTTGGTATGAACAGCATCCTGTCATATTCAGTCGTCACTATACTGTCTCAGCTAGCAAACGTTTCATCGAATGAAGGGTGGCGAATACTGTCCGTGCCGGCAGAATATGTGCCTGCATTCGTACTCACCCCCCGGCTCATCTTGAGTTTACGGACACTGTATGCACGGGATCTTCGAGGTAGAAGCGAGATCGACACAGCGTTCGGTTTAACATCGACGTTTAACTATGACACTGTGACGAGTGTGATTCTCTTCGCGGACGCTGGGGAGGACCATGAAGGCGAAAACCAAGGCGAAGAAATGGAAATGGAAGAGCAGGAAGTTTAACACAGCCATGTTTAGGTCAGGTCTTTGTTGTAGAACAGCTCATCTATTAGTGTAGTTACCAATAATATTGTTAGACACATTCGTAACTTTATTTTCTTGGACGTACGAGGCTACTCGTTCGCGTCGCCGCTCGCCGCTTCCTCCAGCGGAGTGCATGACTCGGAGACTGGAGGTAATCTGCTCATATACGTGCTCCTTAGGACTTTCGTACTTACTGCAGACCTCAGACTCCTTGCTATTCAGTCGTCATTCTGTCGGTCTTTGTATCTTGTCGCATGGGACAATCATTCTTTGCATCCCAGACAGGTAGGGCTTGGCTACGGTCCGATGTTTGAGACGAGGGGCGGAGCCTGCAAACACCTTTGATGTCCAAATACCAACGAACGCCGGGGTTAACGGCCTCAAAAATGCGATCAAGACCAAGCTACACGCGGCTCTCGCCGATGTACCTGAGGATTCTTTAACACTCTACAAGATTTCAGTAGACGGAGAGGCCGAGCTTTGCCAGCGTTTTAGTGCTCTAGGATCGGGTCGACTTCTGCAAGGTGATGAGAGCGCCTTTGATGATGTTCCATTTTTTCAGACGCCGTGTGTTGTTGTTGAGCTACTGGATCTTGGTGCGCATCCTTCATGCACTCTATTTTTCTTCATTGCTTCTCACATTCAAGTACAATATCGTAGAACGCATGCGCAAGCGTGACGAGGAAGCAGACCTCAGTCCGCCGGCTGTTAAGCTTCTCAAGACAGCGCTTGGCAAGGGGGCGCCGTCGTCCCTAGCTCCTCCTGGCCAATTCTGCAAAATCGTGGAACCGGGACGTCCCATTGCTTGCAATCGTCCGTTTGAGTACCACACAATGCCTCTCGTGTTACTTCACGAGGCTTTCGGGATCTTCAAAGACAGGTGTGAAGCAACCCCTTCGGAGCAAGTACTCGCTTGTCTTGACGAACTTACGCAAGTTGGATGCAAATGGCACGAGTCGGAGGCCATTCAGAGGTCAGAGATTATGTGGGTGCTCCTTAAGCACATGGATCTTCATTTTATCGAGCAGAAAGTTCTGGGCACCGAATTCGCGACTGATGGATGCTTCGTGGTCACCGTCATGCCAGCGGCCATCCAAGAATGCATGAATGTGCACGTGGACGCTCTCTTCCAAGCTGTCGTATACTATGCAAACTTTCTAAAAAGTGCGCTCGAGGATCGTCACCGCTTTTATAACCGCAGCACGTGTTTCCCCAGCATTCCCATAGTGGACATGGGTATGTCTGCACATTCACATGCATCGTCTACTCAGCTGATTATAGCATATGCAGGTTCATATTTGGAGTTCCGCGGTGCTGCATGGGACGGGGAGCGTGTGAGGGTCGAGCCTCTCACATCTATTTTGGACTTGTCCACCCATTGGAAGGAAACAAAAACCAGACATCGAATCGCATCCAGCTTGGATGCACTCATGGTTGCCGTTCACAATATCCAAGCTCACTATGATGCAGTTGTAGTCGAGGCCCAGGCGAACCCAGTGTCGTCGTGGGCGTAAGATCCTTGTGTTAAGAAAGCCCGCGGATATCCATTCGTGACATCCTATAACGACAGCGGACAGGAAATGGCTTTCACATATGATTCGCGGCTTGACGACAAGAAACTCGTCTTCTCCGCCACCCTCAACCAGCCTCACTCTGACCAATTCCTCGTCAAGTTCGCTCGGCAGTATTCGGCGGCCGCGCATAACTATCTTAACCCCCGCGATTCAGCGCCGACACTCCGGCACTGTGTTCGAGTCTCTGTGGAGTGGACTGCAGTCATTATGAACAAATCGAAATACCGAGTGCTTTACGGTCTGAACCTCCTGACGGAACACCAGGAGGAGAAGGTACGACGCAAAGTGAGGCGCGGGGTGCAAATACTACACAAGGAGGGATTCGTTCATGGGGACATTCGGAATACCAGTCTCCTCGTTGACCCTGACTCGCTTGCGTCTGATGATGATGTGGTTCACTTTATCGACTTCGGTTGGGCTGGGCGTACTGGAGAGGCCAGATACCCGTTTGGAATCAACACAAAAACCTTACGGCGGCTAAAAGGGGCTAAGTCTGGGGAGCCCATTTGCCTCATCGGCAGCAGTGAAGGTATGGATGCGTTTTGGTCGACAACACCTGGTAGGACTGTGCTCACATGGTTTAGACAGCAACGCCGGTCGACATGCTAAGACAGGGTCGCCCCTATCAACCCACGGTCCTCTGCGCGCCCGAAGTCATTCTCGGCCACCCGTTGTCCACGTCCACCACTGTTAGCCGTGTCGTGCGTTACCGAGTACAACTCGCAGAATTGGATTCTGTTGCTTTTTCTGTTGCACTCAAGGTGTTCAAGCGGATGTCCAGCTTTTCTCTCTTTGGCCAGTCGAGGACTATATCGTTGATTTCCACTTGCAGAACAAGGTGGCGTACCTCGGTCCGTTTCCGCTCCGGTTCCTCGAGGCCTGTGACCAGCACTCGGACTACTTTGATGAGGATGGTACGTGGCGAGCTTTCTGGCACTCTTGTGAGGATTCCGACTTTTTTTCTTCTCGCAGGGAACCGTCGCTGAGCCACGGCTTTAAATCGCTCACTCTCGATGATATTTTGTACGACCTTAAGGCAGATAAAGAAGACGTTCTAGGCGCCACTGCGTTTCTCTGCCGTCGTCTGACAATCGACATTGGCTCGCGTCCTACAACACGAGTGTTGTCAGAGGATGTTTGGACGCCCCCCGCATAATTAGGATTCCCGTCGGGCAGGCGCGGACGGACGCAACTTTGCAGAGTCCAACATGCATTTGTCAACTCGGCGACGGCTGAGGAAATTTGACAACTATCCGGTACATTCTCTCTCACCGCCGACTTGCATCGGGACGTGTACGAAAAACGTCGGTGACATTTAAAAAAAGAGCCAACCAAAAAAAAGAAAGGTAACACGTCAAGAATCCTACCCCGTGCTGCTCTCGGCAGCCCCGAAATAAACGAACCACGTGTCGCCCAACATCGCACCAGCCTGCTCCAAACCATGGAACACCACCTTACTCCCCACATAGTCGATCCGCCGCAACCCATCGCGCACGTCCGGGACCTCCTCGTCTGGTCCAAGGCTGGCAGGATCAACCAGCGTGCGTACTCGCTGGTGGTACGTCCAAGCCGCCATCGTTCTCCGGTGCTTCGTCCAGGTGTTGTACTCCGCCTCGGAGACGCGCTCCAGGAACTTGCGAGCGATGGCGTCCAGGACGTCGCTACACGTGATCCCGCGCGCGTTCGTGATCGCAATCGGCCACGGAAAGTGTGGCAATGGGTCCTCGGCGACAGCTTGGAGGCGCATGTGTGTAGTGGGGGGGTACGTCGCGGGCTGTCTCAACAGGCGGGCAGGGTCGAGGGGTGTGGAAGAACAGGAGGGCGCATGTGCGTGGGTGGTGTGCATAATCTTCTCGGGGCCTTGGGTGATGTCAAAGGCGATGGGGTGGGGGCCGTTGCAGCAGTGTTGGAGGTAGGGGTTTAGGCGGACTGGGTGGGAAGGGGGTGATTGCATCCTGGGCCACGCGTGTGGCCGTGGATGTAGGGTGGGGCGTTCGATGCCTCCTGGCCAGTTTCCTAGACAACGCGAGTCATCCGTACGACGCAGACTTGCCCAGAGGTCATCTGGGTTGATCGTGGCTGACGAAGAACATCGAAACACTAGAAAAAAGGTCCTCGTGAGGGGGAGAAGGTGTGGACACCACACGGGACGTACTCGAGTTGCGAACCTGAACGCGGTTAACTGCCGGATGAGAAAAGTGCCCGTAAGCTTTTCGGTGATCGTGTGGATTGAATGGTACAGTAAGGGCATCGAGCTTCGTCGCTCTCCTCTTCTTATCACCTGCTGCAATCGTCGTCAACACCACAACACGATAGAGCACGAGCAGCACCCGCTTACGAAACAATTGGTTGAACAACGTCCAAAACTTGGTGCATGTTCCTTTCCTTTGTCGCGCTGACACGCTGTTGCGCTGGACGACGCGGTCTTGCTTCGACTTGATCTGCTCCTTGGTAGCCCCGTCACAGACGAGGTCTGAGTGCCACGGAGCACGTTTAAACGTGGGGAAATAGTAAGCCGGAGTCTGATGAGGAGCCGGGTACACCATCCAAGGTGCATGACAGTCCCCAGGTGGACGATGCAGCCCGCCATAGTGCTCTGACCATGGATGCCTGAGTTGGGACATGGCCCTCGCCCCGGACGAGAAAAAGGGTCAAAAGATATGGGAAGCACGCACGCGGGACCACTACGTTGATAAATGGAGGCTCCAGAACACGAAGGTGGGCGCAAAAGGCGATCGTGGTGACCACGAGGACGAGGCATGCGTGATCCTTGCCATACCCCTCGTAGCTTCAGTTTCAAGTGTGATGGGACAGCTCCCGGACGGTCAAATATTGAACGAGACCGTGACGATGGAATCCAGTCCAGGAGTTGTCTTTGAAGTCGAGAATAAGGACATCAAAAGAGGCTGGAGACGAGCAAGGTGGGAGGTTGCAGAAAGGACTTGGGAGACTCGGAACAACTTCAATCTAACCGAGCTTGTCGCACGCGAGCCTTCAGCTTCTGTCTGCTGCCCCCGCAGTCTACGAAAAGACATTTTCTAGGTTGGTGAGGGTGAAACGTTGGCAGGAAGGTTCAGAGTACTGCCTGGCGCAATCGGAAGAGGTCGTTTTCTCACTCTTATCTAGGCACCCGGCGCAGCCAAATCCACTGAGAAATTCGGTGTCTTCAAATCCCTGGAGTCCTTTGCCCGAGGACCAGTAACAGCGACTTCAACTGTCCCCTTCTCATCCGACCAAAACGAATTGCAGCTTCGCTGTCACGTAGGGAGCATTGCACCTACTATCGTCTTCCATCCAAGCTGACGTTTCTCCAAGTCCAAGCCTGTCTACCGCCGTATCAGTTTGAGCGTAGTTCATAGGTTCCCCACCCTGCGAATATGTACGTCAAGTTCAGTTCTTCGTTCAGATATCGATGAACACGAGGCTGGGCGCAAGCCCAATCGGATAACTATTAGTACCTCTCAAAGTGAGCATTATGGTCCACTCCCACCCTCCTGCCAGTACATCCACATGTCAGATTCTACCAAACAGGAGCGCATAGAAGAGTTTCTCAGAAAGTCTCTTCTCGGAGAGGAGCTGGTCAATACCCAATTCCATCTCTTCTCTGCGAGGTCTTCATCTTCGGGTCGAGTCCTCAAGCCTCGTGTCCTTTGCGCAAACAATGTTTTTCTAGCCAAAAGCTCAAAGTATTTTTTGGACCGTGAGCGCCCCTTTGCAAAATGACGATTCTTGCCTTCACTACTAGCATCCAGTGTTAAGCTCAGACATAAATCCTTCCGACTCTTCGTCGATCGACCTCACCGATGACCATGATGTCCCCGACAATGCTCGGATCGACGAATATGGTTATGGAAGTGACAGTGACCTCGATGAGTGTAACGACCCTGTCGCTGAGATACCCAAGAATCAACATGCAACATCTTACAAAATGAGGTCCAATACCCGATCCAAGGACCACGATGAGTGAATAGCGCCATTGGCTGTGCGATTGAAAACTGATCTGTCTGTGTAGTTCGTCCGACGATGACTCGGTTAGCTCCGACATGTTCGTCATGAGTCCGGAGCATCCCAGAATGGATGAACCATTTTCTGCGGCCAAGGGTGGCGCAGGATCAGTGGCAAGCAGCGAGACTGCAGTACAGGGTCGTGGCAACAGGACATT
The DNA here is from genome assembly GCA_038090975.1 of Boletellus pseudochrysenteroides. Taxonomy (NCBI): domain Eukaryota; kingdom Fungi; phylum Basidiomycota; class Agaricomycetes; order Boletales; family Boletaceae; genus Boletellus; species Boletellus pseudochrysenteroides. Next base: position 11,212 of record JBBPNQ010000382.1, read on the forward strand.
GGCGAACCACACCGCGATGCGTCTGCGATCGTTGGCAAGCCGTCATGTCCTAATCAAAGATACTGCATTCCAAACGTAAGTCCACTTTTGGCGTGCTCCCCGAACTGGACTGAACGAAGGTTATTGGCTTTTAGGTGGTACACCCTTTTGAACTATATGTACACCGACAGGTTCAACTTCTTACCTCTTGGTTCGGCGACACCTGGCGGACAGCCTCATGGATCATCGACGAGCTCGTTAGACGAGCCAAGGTGTTCTGCAAAGTCTATGTATCGTCTCGGATGTAAGGTTAGCATGCCTTACCACACTCAACTTCGCGAGATCCGAGTTGTAAGCTTAAAAGATCGTCTAGGTCGGGCTAGATGATCTTCGCGACGAAGCATTTTCCTACATTCGAAGCAATCTTACAGAACACAACATCCTCAAGGAGATTTCGTGCAGCCTCGTCTCAAAGTGCGTTCTCGTCACGTTTACTTATCCTTGTCTAACTGTCTGTAAACTTGTACCCAGACACCCGGAGCTACTCGAGATGGAGCTGGACGTATTATATGCCCACATTTCATCTCCTCCAGTAGTCGCAAACTTTTCTGCCCTCGCACAGCGTATCGCTAACAAGGAGCTTCCTCATGGGGCCGATATCATCGTTGGAATTCACTCAAGGCTTCTGAAGGAGCCTTGTTCTTTACCATTGAAACGAACACCACCACCACCAGTCTCTCGGGTTGGCATTTCTGGAAATCAGGTAGAGCTAGACGGGAGGGAAAGCGATACGGGTGAAGAGGAAGATAAAGACGAAACTAGACCATCTCACATGGGCATGCCAGATCCTCTTCCGCAGTCAGCGGCCCGCCCCTCTCAAATTAAAATATCCTTACCGCCCCCGCCGGTAATTGCCAGCCCGTCGGTGCCAAATATCTTCTCGAATATAGAACCACGGGAGCCGGGGGGGAAAGCCAACGCAACGGGAAAAGTGCCGTCACAACCAACTGCTAGATTAGCATCTGTTCTCCCATCGACGGCACCACCGAGGGCGTCCCCCTTCGCCCGCCCTGATTCCAGCGTATTTGGTGAGTTTTTCATAGATCATATTCCGCCAGTGGCACCCTCATGACAGCCGATTTACTCGTCCACTGCCGCAGGGGGATCCAATTCAAAGAAATAATGATGGGGCTTTAATTAGAAAATCTGTTTTCCTGACGAGTAAAACACGGTGCATTGCATTCAAGGGTGGGGCACGGGTAGGACCGGCCTCGTACTCATCATCCTCAATGTGTGATTCCTCTTTCTTTACAGTAGAATGATCATCGTCTGCTCACTGAAATGTTCGAGGTTTGGACTACAATTGTGAGTGTTTGGTTTTAAGGGACCTGTAGTCGGGTAAGGTGATGGTTGTCATGGCCGTCTGAGACACCGTCGTCACATACTGCCCTCTCACCTGTCTCGAATGACCATTCAAATGCATTGCCAAACCAGCTGGGTAATCCAGGAGTACTGAACAGATGGGCGGTGTGCAACTTCACCGCGGATGGTCGGAGATGCTTGTCACGGTCTCAGCCGGTATACTTGGCTCACGCCCATACACACCCAAGTCGGTGTTCACGTAGTGAGACTCCCACAGTTCCTGTAGCAGCAGCATTCCCATTTTACGTCATTTACTTAAAGGCTTTTACAGTTGTACCAAACTGCCCCACAGCCGTCTACGGCCACATCCACTAGCAGACCTGGCGATAACAACCTGAGCGTACTCCCATAGGTGGCCGTGCTGGTAGGTATACAGTCATTCATCCACGTTGGCATGGGCAAGCGGCTTGAAATGCTTACATCCTACTTCAGAAGCCTGCTAGAAGATTGCGGTATTCCCCCATCGCATTCTCGATATCGCCTACATTCAATTCCGGTGTCCTAATGTCCTGTCGATGTTCCCTATGTGCGCAGCCCATTGCGTGTCCTTCTTTACGAGTTTCGGAGTTTCGGTGCACTGCCCTGCGCCTCAACTTCGTGGCTTATGAGAAGTCACTGCATTGGTAGGTATGACATTCACCCGCTGGCGTGCTTCCATCTGATTATTAAAAGCATGCCAACAAAATTCTCCATCGCATTCATGATGTGTCCCACATTCATATCACGGCAGGATTGTTTCCGGTATCTTAATACCCTGACAGTATTCGTTATACATGCAGTCCCTCGAGTGTCCTTTGCGAGTTTCAGAATTTCAGCATACTCCGTACATCACGTATGGCATCCACTCTGCAGGAGGCTGTCGCAAGTATTCAGCTGAACAACTATACGACTCGTACGCTCGTCAACCCTTGGGTTTCCCTTTAATCGATCTCACCGACCTTCCCAGTTGCAATCCTCGCTGCTGTTGGATATGATTACAGTAAGTAATTCGTATGTATGTCTTCACGTTGGGGGATCCTCAACATCGTCAGTCCTCACATTCTCGGACGAGGTATGCCCCACGTTCGCTAGCACGATGCGTAGAGATTTGATCGGCTGCCGATCTTTGCAGATAGAATACATTTGGGTCAGCAGTTACTCTTCCCGGGCCAATCATATATTCTGATATGGTTGCAGAACAAGCCATGGACACTCGTGTCCACATTATTTGTTCTGGTGAGTATCTTTCCCATCTACAATATGCCAGACTGTACCAACCAACATTGACCTTCAGATTCGTTATTTTGGGCTGTGTACCGTCATGTATGTCTACGAGCACGATAATGCACGTTAGCTGATCACTGTTTTGTTTACTAGAATTTCTGCCCTGCGTGTGTTCAAACCTTGTAATTCCGAGTTTAGGAGCTGACCCATCCTGACCAAAGTGGGAAGTTCTTTCCTGCCTGGGCCTGCAGAGGTAATGTTTTATCCCACAATGATCATTGAAAATATTAAAGTTTTTTAACCGCCGGTAGACGTATGTGTTTATACCCCATCTTGCGCTGACCAATGTCATTGCCAACCAATTGATCACATTTAAATAGTTGTAAGCATATGTATTTGAAGTTGCCATTGTCCACTCTGCTGAAGCGCGCGTCCAAGGTATCATACCCGTTAACTTTGGCGCATGGGCTTTCATGATTTCTTTTGGTGCAGCAGATTGTGAGATTTCATGTTTATTTCCAGCACAATGAGTCACGTTGTCTGATGCAGTGGCTATGATCTTCCGCGTGTGGGCGATATACAATCAGTCAAGGTTCATTCTTGGCGCCCTCCTCACGTTTTATGCCATCGAAACCATCCCATATCTGGCTGATCGCATCTTAATCAGCACCATGAAAGACATAGGTATGTGGAACATAGCTTTATATTATGCACACTACGTAACGGGATGCCCACTGTCTTCCAATCATATAGAAGATGTCGCCCAAGTGCTTGATTTTTCATTTTGCGAGGTTCAAGGCGCTGCTGCACCCCATGGGGTCACAGTTTTTATTGACGCCGTGCAGATAGCTCTCGGTGCACTGATGAGTCTGCTCCTCGTTGTTCGATTCATCAGGGAGTCACTTCAAATGTACAAAGTAACAGAACAATTCCAAGTGGGCCATTATATGAACCTTCTCACGAAGGATGGTATATTCTACTTTCTCGCGTACGTCCATCCCTTCCATCCGAACCTCTTCCATACTACTACGCTAATGGCGAATCGTTTTGAACAGCATCCTTGCACATTCGATCATCACTCTACTATTTAACACCACAAACGTTTCATTGAGCCAATGGTGGATTGCACTGTTAGGGATGGCGGAAAATGTGCCTATGTTCGTACTCACTCCTCGACTCATCTTGAGCTTGCGGGAAATGTATGCGCGCGATCTTCGGGGTAGGCGTGGAAGCGACATCGACACGGCGTTTGGTTTGACTTCAATGCCTGGCCGTGACGCTGCTACGAGCGCGATCGTCTTTGCGGTTGGCGGACAGAACGGGGGCGAAGAGCGGGGCGAACTCATACAAGTGAAAGAAGTGGAAGTTGGCAGCGTTGACAATCGTGGTGCGTGACGGAGCGACTTTGTTAGGGTCAGGTCTTTGATGATCCCAATCAGCCCATTCCGAAGTGCCGTGTTGAAGCTATTTGTCGTGCATGGCGAAGCGATACAATCAGAAGAGGTGGAAGTTCAGCGCAGCGTTGACCCCAATCGTGGTGCGTAATGGAGGCGACGCTGTCGGGCCAATTCTGTCCTGTGTCCGAGGTGGTGATGATGTTATTTATTGCATCCAAAGTCGGTTCGAAAAAATGATTAAAGATCCAAGAATGTGTGTTTCGGCATCCGAAAGCCATACTGTGAGTGTCCTTGGGTAATTTCAGTGTAGCCACGGGTGCCGAACATGACGAAGAGTACGTGGAGCAACCTGCATAGTTCTAACAACCGTAGGAATCCCCCGGGCGCCAGCCATAGTCCCTGCCTACTTCAAACCGTTCCGAGTGGGAAGTGCTAACTGGGATGGCAGAATATCTCACCGTCTCATCTTGAGATTGCGGACACTTTGTGCGCACCGGCGGGACCTTCAAGGTAGACATGGAAGTGACATAGGGCCGGCTCCGTCAGGTCTGGTCTTTGTATCCCGAGCGCCACCACTCCTGCTTCTGTGGTGATGACATCGTTTATTTAGATGCAAAGACGACGCGGAAAATGAGTGAAGATCGTCTCGGCCATCAACATCGCCGGCACACGCCTCTACATTGCGCGTTCTTGTTGTAGGCTCATCTGAGATATGCACGCGACGCACTCAATGTGACAGCGACCAGCAAGTTTGTCGACATTATGTACATTTATTCCGCTCCAGGAATGGCCCAAAAATGCGTCTTGGATGCGTCCGACGGAGGTAGAGCGGGCGTAGAGGCCACGAGAGGGTGGGAAAAGGGGTGTGGGAAGATGATTATTGATGGCAGTGGCACTACTACCGTACCAACCGGGGGGCTGCTGCATTGCCCCAGACTATCCCGGAACGGATGAGTGCAGGTACTAGTACGTAGCTTCTCTTTCGTGCATAGCTCCTTTACCTCTCGCATAAACCGTAAACTGCAACTTCTTCTCGCCGTTTTTCGCCAGGCTGAATATCACCCCAGCATGGCCACGGCTATCTTGATTCGTGGCCGGTGTTTGCTATATGTGTACTAGTCCTTCGAGCGGTCGTCTGCGAAACACCACTTTTGCTCTTCTTCGCGGGTTTCAGTGTATCAACATTCTGCGTAAGTCAAGTCCATGCCTTCCACTCTCCAGGAGGCTGTTGCAAGCATTCAGCTGGCCAACTACACGACCCGTAAGCTCGTTGTCCCTTAGTCTGCTCACCAGTCGATCTCGCTGTTCTTCCCAGACATTATTCTTACTGCTGTCGGGTATGATTATAGTAAGTAATACTGAAAAGTTGGTATTTCTTTACGTTGGACGGTCCTAAACATTGTCAGTCCTCACATTTGCGGACGAGGTATGCCTCACCTTCGTTCGCATGTTACATAAGTGTTTGACTGGCTGAAATCTCCGCAGATAGAATTCGTTTGGGTCAGTGGACACTGTTCCTGGGCCAATTATATATGCTGAAATAACTGCAGAACAAGCCGTGGACACGAGTGTCCACATTGTTTGTTCTGGTGTGTATCCTGCTCATCCCCAAAATGCCATGCTGTGCCAACCAATGTTGACTGTCAGATTCGTTATTTTGGACTGTGTTCTGTCACGTATGTCTACGAGCACAACAACATGCATCAGTTGATCCCTAATTTGTTCACTAGAATTTTTTCTCTCCGTGTGTTCAAACCTCGTAATTCCGATTTTGGTAAGCTGACCTAACGATCCCGATCATAGTAGGAACTTCTTTCCTCCCTGGTCCTGCAGAGGTGATGTTTTATGCCACGATGATCATTGAAAATACTGAAATATTCCGACCATTGGTAGATGTATGTGCTCACACTTCGTCTTGCGCTGATCGATGACATTTACAACCAATTGATCACATTCAAACAGTTGTAAGTGTCCATCCGACGGTGTCAATGCCTACTCTGCTGAAAGGGCACGCCCAAGGTGCCATACTTGATAAATTTCTTGTATGGGCAATCATGGTTTTTATCGGTGCAGCCGACTGTGAGATTTCACGTTCACTTCCAGCATGATGAATCATGTTGTCAATGCAGTGGTGGCGATCCTCCGCGTGTGGGCATTGTACAACCAGTCAAGGTTCATTGTTGGCGCCCTCCTCACGTTCTATGCCATCGAAATTATCCTGTATCTGGCTACTCGTGTTCTTTTCAGCACCGGCGAGAAACAAATAGTAGGTACGTGCCGCGTAGCTTCATGTTATGCACACTACATAACAAGGTGTCCACGGTCTTCCAATCGTACAGCGAACGTCACCCAGGTCCTCGACTTTTCGTTTTGCGAGTTGCGGAGTGGTATTCCTTTTTGGGTTATAGCTGTTATTGGCGCTGTGCAAATCGTTCTCGGCACATCGATGTGTCTGCTTGTCGTCATTCGATTCATCAGGGAGTCACTTCAGATGTACAGAGCTACAAATCGATTCCAGCTGAGCCATTACATCAACCTTCTCACGAAAGATGGAATATTCTACTTTCTCGCGTAAGTCCACCATTGTTCATCGGAGCCCTCTTCCGGCTGACGGCGAATTGTTATGAACAGCATCCTCTTATATTCGGTCGTCACTATGCTATATTACACAGTCGATATCACGTGGAGCAATTGGTGGGATGCACCGGCTGTGGTGGTGGGAATGGTACCTGTGTTCGCACTCACACCCCGACTCATTTTGAGCTTGCGGAAACTGTATGCTCGCGATCTTCGGGGCAGGTACGGAAGTGACATCGACGCAGCGTTTGGTTTGACATCGACATGTGGCTATGACGCTGCTGCGAGCGCGATCGTTTTCAGGGGCGGCGGACGGAACGAGGGCGAAGAGCAGAGTGAAGGGATACAAATGGAAGAGATGGAAGTTCGCAGCGTTGACAATGGCGGTGCGTGACGGAAGCGGCTCTGTCAGGTCAGGCCTTTATATCCCGAGGCGTCACCACATCCCTCTGTGGTGGTGATGTTATTTATTGTATGCGAAGTCCGTGTGTAAAACGAGTACAAGTCTTTTACACCTGGAGGACGATATATTCTCTTACTTGCTTTCTTGATCTGCTTGAGAGAGGCTCATCTGAGGAATGTACGCGATGCACTCAACGCATTTGGATCATACAAATTGAGCGTGTATGCACTGCGCGAAGAATAGACTGGGTAGCAAGGTGGGGCTGGACACACGCCGTGGGCGATATGGGTGCCGCAGCGCATTGGTAGCAGGTGGGCAGGAAGGGGAGTGGGTTGGGCTAGACCCGGGGGTGATGCCAACAATGGAAGAGAGTAACCTACCTATGAACGCAGCGCCGAATGAATGGACGG
>JBBPNQ010000383.1:0-18547 GCA_038090975.1 Boletellus pseudochrysenteroides
TGTAAAGCGCATTGTTTTCGACGCATATTCCTGGCCCTCAGCCCTCACTAGCCCTCTTCTCTAAGTGCCACGTTTCCCATTCAGCTAGGTGAGTACGCAGCACCCCCCCCACCCTTTGTCGACCTAGTCGTTTCTGTCACGTTCCTCGTCGTGTCCTCCTGTTTCAGCTCTACACCTTCCCTTACCGTATAACAAGCTCTCGCTTTCTTGTGTCCCACCCCTCCTTCCGTCCCTCTACCCCTGTGTGGAGTACCCTCCCACCTGTCTCTGGCATCCCCGCCCCGCACACCGATCTCGTGCTGTTCTTTCCCCACCCATTTCCCTCCCCTCAGGTTGTCGTCACTTGAACCCTAGGATCGCCTCCCCCGCCTCGCTCCCACTCACTGTTCTTTCCAACTACATCATATCACCTACTCCTGTCTCCTCTCGTCTGCCATCTGCACCGCACCTCGTCTGGCTTCGCAACCAATATTCCACTCTCCTTGCCTTCATACACCCTCATTCATCGCCCTTCAATTTTGCACGTGTTCTTGTCTCTGCCGTGGTCTGTGTGTAGCGATTTTATCTCTTCCAGATACACTGTGTTTGATTTTGTAGCACTGAAATTGAATGACATCGCACCGAAAGCGGGTGTTTCCATACCCGCTGCCGAAAGCGAACGACACTGTGACCGTACTCATCACCGCACCAAATATGAACGTCCCCTGAACTTGCCGCCGGCACTTGGTTTATCCAGCCAGGTCCGCCGTAGCAAGGTTCCTCAGCTGCCATCCGGCGAGTCCACAGAGGTACAAGCCAAAGCTTCTACTGGGGAATGGATGTGTTATTTGCATCAAAGGTTGAGTCTCAGCAAGCTGACCCTGTACCGTCGTTGTGCGACAGCGCAACCCGTCCAGCATCGATAAGAGAAGCAGTGGGTTTATTTTTGGCGTATTCACCCACTGAAGGAACTCTACAGGATATGTGATCCCAGATCACGCCCTCCACATGCGACAGCACAGTGCCATGAACCGATCGGTTCAACACGCAGTGCAAGTATCAAACTGCATATTACTTCAGTGAATGAAACCAACAGCGTCTGCATCGATCACGTACGATGCACTCTTCGAACAGGACACTGGAATTGATGATACTCTGGTACACCATCTGCGCGACAATTTGAGGGAGATGAACAGCGGGTGCGCCGTCTATGGCGCCCTGTATGACTTGTTCGTTTCGTGTCGGATCATTGATGCTGGCTTCCGTGCTCTTGAAGCGTGTAGCCTCCCTGACATATGCTGCTCTAGAACCCAGATGAGAAGTCGCCACGACGGATTTTGAATTTTGTCCATGGACTGTACCTGGTTGACAAGAGCTGTAGCAGTTGCGCGTCGATCTCGTCCAGCGCATCTCGGACTTGATCGAGCGAGGAGCAGCATGTTGTTCCGTTTGGATATTGAATCGTCGGTTGACCCCATGGCACCGTTCTGCTCGCATTCGATACAGGTACCTGAGGCAATGGGATGTACGCGTCTGTGAGGTTGCGCGCAAGGAGAGACGCTTGGATCGCACTGCACAACGCCAGTGTTTGAACAGCCAGGAAGCAAAGGGGAGTAGAAAGCTTCATCGTGGTGAGTGGCTCAACCGAACAAGTTCCGAAGTGGGCTTCGATTTGTGGTGTTTGGAGGATGCCGGAAAGGTTGCCTCTGGGTCCGTTTCGGACTAGCCTGTCGGCTTGCATATGTAGTGTAGAGTGCGTTTGCACGCACCACGACCCTGGTGGGTCAAAGTGATGGGTCGTTCAGAATTGGCACTAACGAGCAACTAACATTGACAAGACGAGTATACAATACTAAAAAAGCACGGAGATACTACAAACACCAACCAGTTCACACCGAGAACGCCATCCCCGCACTGAAAAGACCAGTAGAGGTCGACTTTGACACCACGGCCCACTCTGGCAGGTATTGAATGACTTCCTCCAAAGAAGGAATCTTACCCCCGGACCGTCCTCCCCCTATCGTCGCACGCTCATACTCGTCCCAACCACAGCTCACCCGTCCTTGCACCTCGTCGTCGAGCTCCAGAGCGTCCCCGTCCTTCCACTCAACCGTCACCTCAAACTGTTTTCCGAAATCGCGGCTCCAAAGTTGAATCTGACCTAATCCCTGTTCAGGAATGCTGTAGCCCTTTTGAAGGCCCTGGTCCCCGTCTCCGGCAACGCTAAACTTGGAAATACGTCTGTTGGTGAACTCGAGGGTACAAAACCGCGTGTTGAGACCCTGGACGGTGATCCGAGCACCGTTCGCCCCCCTTCGATCCACTGAATAGGATACCCAGGGCATATCCATGCTGTGGCGAGGGGTGCCGTTTGCTCCAGGTGAGGGTGCCATCTCCGTTTCGACTTCCCACTCGCACGTTTGCAGACCAATCTTATCAGGGGCATCATAGCACGTCACAGACTTGCCAGATGCAGATGGGAGCTCCGGTAAGATGTAACGGGTCAAAAATCGCTTGGGCCCAGTGAGTGCAGTCGTTGCACGCTCAATCCCTGTTCCCGAACTAGTGAGGTCCACAGATTGGACGAAATATACTTTCAGCGGTGCATGTTGCGAGAAAGGGAATGCGACCCATGCATACACGGTCGAAAGCACGAATATAGCAAGCACGAGGAGTGTAAGCCATCGGTGGATGTTGATGCTGAAGGGTGACAGGGGTAGAACGAATAGAAGAGTGAGGAGAGACACGATGCTGTACGCTACAACGTGGTAAGTAAGACGACATTGGATGGTACGTTCGTAATAGACTTACTCAAGACAAGACTGTTTCCATCTGTGAGAGTTTGATTCACCGCGCCTAGGAGCATCACCAAAATATGGAACACCAAGATGACGGGAAAAGGGACCACAAGTAGCAATTGCAAAATCCACCATGCAGTGGCACCTTGTTGTTCGTCAGAGGGTGGATGGAAACGCTCCCGTTGGACGAGCGGCGTGGTTTCTGTGGGTTCAGGATCTTCCACGATCCTGGATGATGACTGTTGTTCACTTGCTTCTTCCCCAGTACTGATAGCCTGGTATCGGACGCCCCCCACGTAGGTATGGCCCTCAGGCCCAACCTCTGTTTCCACCTCAAAACCAGCCGCGCTCGTCATTGCTTCAGCCAGACCCACGACGCATCCAAGGAGGGCGCACGCGTTCCAGGCAGTGATGAAGTAGGTGCTGCCTATCTCAGCACTGCGCAGCACGACCGTGGAGAAGACGAGTAATACCCAGGTGAAGCCGTATATTTGTAGAAGAATTGAGAGCTTTTCTTGTTCCAGGGCTAATGCGGTGCTGTAAAGGTTACCAGGGAGGGAAACCACCAGGACAGTCGACAGAAAAGCTAATGACGAAGCGGAAGCGAACACCAGGAAAGGATGAGAATGAATGATCTGGTCATTTGTCTCAGGGATTAATTCTTGAGGAGAAGGCGCAACTTACAAAAGGATTCAAGTTGACATATCCAGCGATCAAAGCTACCTGAAGACCAATGCTGATCGCCAATGCCACCCAGAACTTGGTTGAACTCCAAAACTCAGCTCCAAACTTCTTCAATGCTGCCAAGGTTCGTTCGCTATACGTCACATTCTCTTGAATTCCATTTCCATTGGGGTCGGGAGTACAATGGGACTGGTTCATCCTGCTCAGGTGGACACTGTGTCTTGAATACGCGAGGAGCAGGAGAAGGATGGGACCAGTGGTGAGTAAAACGACGTTTGTGATGAACAAAGTTTCCAACGCAAAAACAACCAAAGCGGCACCAAACACTGACGAGCAATGTTAGACATCGGTGCGTAGACAGGGTTATGGGCCGCTCACGTTCAAAGTAGACAGGTCTCTCTTGTCGGGGAAGGGGTTGAGCATGGACTGTATCATCATTTGCGAGAGCCTGACTGGCGCCGTAAGTGGCTTCCATCATCGCCCAAAGGGCTTTTTCACTGCCTTGCATGCCAGATATCGAGTCATACCACGTATGATAGCGACTTCTGCCCCTGTAAAAGGCAAAGTCGAGACCATCCAAACCTGCTTGTTCGTAGACCGAATAATCGGTCGCGGAACGTATGAAACCACGTGAAAATGCATCTGCAAAGATCACGTTGGCATGTGGATGCGGGACATGGCTTCTCGTCCAGGAAAAGAGTGGTGCGATGTTTGTGGCCCGGAACATCACCGGCCGACTGCACAAGGCCATCAGCGGTGAGTTGACAGTATCAGAGAAGTAAGGAACCTACCCTCCTGCGGCAGCGCCTTCGAGATTTAGAAAAACATCACTAATGTTGGCCCATGGGTGCTGTAGGAAACTTGTAGAGGATATAACAAAATCTCCTGGACGGAATACAAATACATACGTATGCGCCCCGTTCAGGCCGGATTCTTCGTTGTTGTTGATGTTGAATACGACAGTCCGCTTTGGTCTGTGCTTCGCAAAGTGTTCCACCATTTGCATTAAGGTGACGACCCCCATCGAGTCGTCGGTCGTACCTGGTGCAGTGGAAACCGAATCATAGTGAGCGGAGAGAAGATAGCCACCAGATTTGCGAAAAGCTGGATCAGTGCCTTCTACTTTGACAAGAATGTTGTTTCCTTCTTGGTAGACGGCGCGTGGCTGCGTGGAGAAAAGACCTGTGGCCCATGATGCAGTCGAAACGGTATCGTAATCAATGGAAACATGAGGATGCCGAGAGGCTACATCTCCAAGGCGGTCGAGGATAAAGTCACGAACGAGGTCGTTGGCATGAGAGTTGAAGGGATGAGGTCTCGCGGATATCTTGGGGAGCAAGATCAGCGCGCGTCGTCACGGAGTGAGGATGGCATACCTGATGAAGATCCGACCAAGCACGGTCGAGGTCGAGTCCGCGCGTGTCTCTTGGAACCGGGGGCAAGTGGTCCGTGACGAGTACAGTGCTGAGTATCGCAGCATAAACGAGAATCAATAAGACCGTTGTGGGTATGGTGTTGAAGCCGAAGACAGCCCCCAAGCGGTCACGGATGCTCATGGTTGGCTTTCAGGTCAATGCTGAGGGTGCCAGCGTGCGTGCTGTTCAAAGCTGAGCGCTGAGCGCCGAGGGATTGGTTGCGTCGACAGTCGGACGACGTAATAAGGGGCGATGGCGCGGCTCCTGCTAAAGTGCAAAGCTGTCCTCGACACCTCAAAGGGCGTGACCATCCTGAGATCAAACTTGCACTCCCCCCTGGCGAATCTGACAGCAACTTCCACTATCTTACAGCACGGCCAACCTTAAGCACACTGAGCGTCGAGGAAGACCTTGAACCTATAATCTTGATGTGTGCTCAAAAACAGCTGGCACTCGCTCATCTGCTCTGATATAATGATTGAACATGTAGAACGCCTTGTCCGTTTCTTTCCTTGTGGTGCAGCCAGACCTGATAGTCGTTCTGGAATCCACCGGGTGGTATCCGCGGTACCATTGTCGTTTATCACGGCTAGTCACGGATGACGACTCCCTTGTAGATCCATTCGCGGTGCTGATGCCACCCGACCACCCTGCACACATGGTACAGCTGCCGATCCATGCCACTGCCAGCGATGGCGGGTATGGCCTGGCGTGTGGTGTCCGTTCGCAGACCCAATGTTACCCGCGAGCAGCCCAAAATCAGACTCCACTACGAAATTTGACCGTGGATTGTAGCGCGAAGCACCTGCAGGCGACCCGCTTGTCGCTGTGGATCAGATCCGCGTACCACCGTGACCATTCCCACATTCGCTGCAAAAACAACTTCCAAATAAAGTTCCTCCCGCTGGGTCTCGAGTTACAGTAGGTCGTCTAGCTCCGGATTGGAGAGTTACTAAACATTTCTGGCCACAGATACAGTGGAGTTAAAACTCGCTTTTGCAGTGATTCGCCTCACACCGGGCGACGCTTTTTGCTGGCCATGGCTTTCAGTGCGACTCAACACACTTTTTGAGCGCGTTCATATGTACTATATGACTTGGACCAACTAAAGCATTCCAGTTGGCTGTATGCGAGTCGAGGTTCACAATTATGATGCCTCCACCCTTAACTCAGGCTCGGATGACAGGCCGCATCTACAAGAGTAAGTGGAGAAATTGGGATGTATCCCTCGATCCGACCATCCCAAATCAAATCTGACCAGTTTTCCGATCAGGGTCTTGTGTATCACTCTGAATCTGCCCCAGAGTCGGTGACCATTCTACCAAATTAACACCATGAGAGAATGTTAAGATGTAGCCCGGGAGTGCCATATATCTTCTATCTCTCCAGAATTCGATTCCTGTGCTCTCGGTATCGACCATGTCATCCAACTGGACAACGTTGTGCGCTGCGGCAGTCACTTGCGCTCTCGTTGTCGGTGCTGTCTGTCGACGTCTCAACAGGGTTCGATCACCTCTTCCTTATCCGTTACCCCCAGGCCCTCCGCCGCTCCCTATCATAGGCAACGTACATAGAGTCGATGTCAGCGCGCCGTGGTTAACCTACACCGAGTGGTCAAAAGTGTACGGTGCGTACTCCCACAGACCGTCTCCTGGTTGAATAGTCCTTGAAACGGGAGTGGTCACAAGGGGACCTCGTTTATTCCCGCATTTTCAATCAGGATGTCATCATCATCAACTCTGAAAAAATAGCCAAAACTCTTTTGGAGGACCGCTCAAGTAATTATGCTGATAGACCTCGCCTCGTCACCAATAACCTGTAAACTGTCGTTTGCTGCATGGCACAACAAGTCTAAAGCACCTCCCAGGTTTGGAATGGACTTCAACACCATTCTCATGCCCTATGGTGATAGATGGCGCCTCCAGCGTCGATTCTTCCACCAGACTTTCAAAGCTGGCTCGGCATCGAGATTCACTCCGATGCAACAGCGCAGGGCCCATATACTTGCCACCCGATTACTAAAGTCACCAGACCACGTCTTCGAGTTTATCCACGAGTGGGTTATTACGAATATAGTACACTTGCTGCCAGCTCTTGACGCTACACTGATCTGACAGGTTTGCATCGTCTGTCATTATCAATGCACTCTATGATTACGATCCAGTATCCCCAGATGACTACATGGTCGACATCATCGGGAGGACGTCTAAACTGTTAGCGGTAGCGAATACACCGGAATCGGCAGGAATCCTGAACGCATTCCCGATAAGTGCGTGCGGAGGTCTGAATGCGTTTCTGAACAGAAGCTGACATGTGACCAGTCCTACGCATCCCATCGTGGTTCCCAGGTATGAACATCAAGCGGAATGCAATCTTGGCCAAAGAATGGGTAAAAGACTGGGTAGAAATCCCATTTGAACACGCGTTGCGGAGACAGGTTGGCGAATATCTCTACGAAATAGAATTGGGTTCTGATCCAGGCCAGAACGAGGGAAGCAGCTCCCCGGCTATGGTGTTCGATGGCATCCGGGAGGAGGAAAAGGTGGACGTCACTTCTCCGTGGATACAGGCGCTTAAAGACGCCGCAGCAACTGGTTTCGTAGGTATGTATCCATTTATGATGCATTCTTCTTCATATCTTACCTGAACAATCGAAGCGGCGTCGGAAACAGTGCGCGCACCTTTTACGTCCGATTTAACCCCTTGTCTTAGCTAAATCTAGTCGAATGCTACCCTCAGCACGTTCCTCCTTACGATGGTTCTCCACCCAGCCATCCAGGATAAGGCATATGCCCAAATAGACGCGATAGTCGGCAAGAAGAGACTCCCGACATTTGATGATAGACCATTGCTACCCTATATTGACGCTATTATCCGTGAAACATTGAGATGGAGTCCTACAGTGCCACTCTGTAAGTTGTTACTCGATACTTTGTAAACGGGCTAAGCTATGCGTAGCCATTCCCCATGCGGCGGTCAGCGACGATGTTTATGATGGATATTACATCCCCAAGGGTACGTCGCATCCTCTTTGTTCCACAGCTGCATTGACACATGGTGTTTACAGGGACAACAGTTGTGACGAACCTCTGGTTTGCCTATCGAGTGCTTGCTCGAAGAAGTTCGATGTTAATCCTGTGTTTCGTTATCCAGGTCCATGGCGCACGACGAGTCAAATTATCCTAAACCCTTTGAGTTCGTTCCAGAGCGGTTCCTTCACCCTGACGGTACCCTCACATCTGACAATGTCCAATACATTGCGTTCGGGTTTGGCCGGCGACGCTGTGTGGGGAGACACTTTGCGGAGATCTCGTTATGGCAGGCGGTTGCAACAATACTCGCGCTATGGAAAGTGTCATTGCCAAGGGACGAATATGGGAACGATGTGCCATTGGAGCTCAAGTGGGCGTCCGGAATTACGACGTACGTGTTGCTGTGAATTAGTGATCATCAGTGGCTGTCAACAACGTTAACCGCTAGGTACCCACTCCCATTCCCTTGTCGCTTTGAGCCTAGGATACCGGGTATGGATGCGACAAAGTTGGAGGAACTGATACAAGCGAGTGCTTGACCAGGCAAGTGCAATACAACCGATGTACCACCAAGTACACACCACTACAAAAAATAGTCTGCCGGCCCAGGCAGAACCCATGACTGCAAACACATGGTCAAGATCATTGCATCGCTTTTTCCAAATCTTCGTCACACTTCTTTTGTTTGTTTGGTTGGTTGGTTGGTTTCCTTTTTTGTTTTAGTGTCCTTTGTTTTTCGCTTGCCACGTACTCTCACCAATTACTGGCTTTGTGTCGCGAATGTTTTCATGGTGCGTGTCGTGCTGTGGGATGGCATTGATATACGAGCAAGTGGACTTTGTGCACCGAACAAAACTACAAGCCTGAGATCTGCCCGTCGGCTCGGGAGACTCCGATTAAAATGCGACTTTGTCGAAGAGTTCAGGTTGCCGTAAGACTTCGACGCCACTATGATCCATCAAGGGCTGATGCACCCTTTCGACTTTAGCTTCGTTGGCAGCCAATCCCTGTCGTTCTGAACGACACGAGGCATCATGAGGTGCAGCCGGTTACCTACTCCCTGCCTTCTGACCACCAACAAATATCACACATTATGCCACGACCGGTTAGATCCGCTCTGGTACACTATGGTGATGGCACACATCTACTGGCCCTTGAGGTTTGCTTGGTATCCTCGATTCAAGACGAAAGGGTGACTTTTGAATAGGCTCGACGACGGCACTTTGTCGCGTGTGTCCGAATCAAACAATGTTCGTGTTGTCGTGGGACGGATTCCTCGTGGTAGAGGAAGCACTGAATTTATCTTTGGTGTATTCACGCACTGCAGTAGCTCCGCCATCCCGATGAAGGCAGGGCCTCATAATCAGTTATCATGATTGATCGAAGCATTGAGAGACCACGCCTTTGAGCGTTCAAGTTCTGAGGCTACACAGCATGCGCGTTTCATATACGGACATCTTGCTGGTGAGCAAAATGTATAAAAGCTTATGGCATGCGCCAGAACCTCATTGTCACCATATTCTACTGCTCTCTCACATTCGCCATGCTCTTCAGCGTCGCCCTTTTCGCCGGTTTTTTACTCGCCTCTGAGGTTCTAGCTGTTCCTTCTGGGTTAGGTGCCCGCGTTGCTCGCCGTCGTGAGGGCCGCCGGTCCCAACTCAACAACCTTCTCGAGAAGAGCGCAAGTGATGTTTCCAACACACAATACAGCCAAAACTGGGCTGGTGCCGTGTGGGATGAGGGTGAAGTGTGTAGCTTCTTCCTAGTCTACGAGTGCACTTGGTCTCATTCTACCTTGCCCCAACAGGGGACTTTCACTACTGTCACTGGTACCTTTACTGTTCCCACCCCTTCGGGTTCAGCTGGGGCTTCTGCTGCCGCCTGGGTTGGTATCGATGGTGACACATGCTCAACTGCTCTTCTCCAGACTGGTGTCGACTTCACGGTTTCTTCCAATGGGGGGGCTACATATGATGGTGAGGAAGCATTGAATTGTGTATTCACGTCCATCTCATTGTTTCAAAAAGCTTGGTACGAGTGGATACCAGCCGATTCCCATGATTTCTCTGGCATCACTATCTCCGCTGGAGATGTCATCAAACTCACGGTCATCGCTACCTCCACGACTACTGGCACTGCAACGGTCGAGAATTTGACCAATGGACAGACGGCGTCTAAAAGTCTGAGTTCGACCTCACCCCTTTGCAAGGAGAATGCGGAGTGGATCGTTGAAGATTACTCGGTGGACAATTCACTTGTTCCCTTTGCCAACTTTGGCACCGTCACCTTTACAGACGCTGAGGCCGGGTCCTATACCCCTTCTGGCGCTACTATCCTTGATATTGAACAGAATGGCAAGGTTCTTACCTCTGTCTCGACCAGCGGATCGTCGGTCACTATCGAGTATGTGTAATTTGGGGAACTGGTGGTTTATTTACTGGGAGGTGTGATTTGATACTTGTCAATGCTTCCGTATAGGCCTCCACGATCACTTCCTTTTGGTATAAGTACCTCCAAAACATCCTCTTGTGTCATTCAGGGTCACTATCAAAATATGTATTGCGTGTCGTATCGTGTTGATTTAGTTGTTGGCGCGGTCTAACACTGCTCCGACGTACCTAATCTTGCAGACCACGGGAGATGGGCGTATGCTCGACAACACGAAACAGTAGGGGCACATGTAGCTTGGGTCAGCGCGACTTCTAACGCCATGCGATGTGCAGCTGTGTCTAAAGCACCAGTTATAAGAACACTCATACCAATGTCACAAAAATCCACTCTCCCTCCACTCACTAACCCCTTCCCTACGACCAGCGTCTCCCTTAGCACCGACTGACCAGCCACCGTCTTCTCCACACGCAGCCCCGCCTCCGTCCTCTCCTCTTCACCACCACTGGCAAAGTCTGGCATACCTTCCCTCGTAAAGCGCCAACAACTTGCAACTAGGGTTACGGCGTTCGTCGTCTTAGGCGTACATGTAGTGCCTATCTGTGAGCTTTTCGGCGCAGAAAATGATTCATCTCCGAGTCCGTTTGTTCACCATTATTGGTTGTCTCCACTCATCCCCCCCTCGTATCATATATTCCATTGTCAATAGCCTCCTATCACTTCACATAGGCGACTCGGTTTCCCACACCCATCTAAACCACACGATGGCTGTTCGTGCGTTCATGGGCGAATGCAAAGCCTGCAATGTTTTCGGGAGGTTCAATTAGCTATTTATCTTATGAGCTCGGCGCTACATTACTTGGCGTGGGCCCAATAGCCCCCCCCGCAGAGACTCGGATGCATCGTCCAGACATGAACATTTGAACCTGGTATTTATGGAACGTAGTATCGTTCTCGACCGCAAGACGGGCTTGACTTATCTTCAATCTGTTATACACAGCGACGGACAATGGCTCACTGAAACGTCAGAAAAATTCATGTTCTTCATCCTGTATCTTCCTGCTCATTCGTATAATGACGTTCCCTCGACAGAGGCGCAGCCCGATACAGTAACTGTAACCTTACCGGACAAGGAATTATGCATTTCTCGAGTCAATATTGCAAAGGAATATCTATACGCAGGCGGCCCTTACGAACTATACCTCACAGCTAGGGCGAGAATTGTAATAAGTGACCCTCTCACCCCCGACGCTTCCCGACACCCTTCGTCATGGGAGCACTATAAACATCTCCACGAATTGAATCCAGTTCCTTGCTCTAGGTATATCCTTCGACTCTACCGGCTTCATCTCCAGAGCGTTTTCTTTATTTTTCTTGCCCGCCGGGATCGACCTATCAACTACGCCTCATCAAAGGCACCGTTCGAAAAGGACGTGACGTCGCGGAGAAGGCGTTGAAATAGCCCGATTTTGGATGGTCAAGGAGTAGAGAACCGTCTGGCAACTCGTCACCGTTATCCAAGGGAGACCTGCAGACGGTGCGGATGAACTGGACAGTCAGCGTGCTAACGGTGCGCTCGGTCGGGAGCTGCTGAGGTGTAGTCTTCTACCTGGTAGGATTGTTTGGCCACGCTCGCTGGCATCATCTGAACCCCGTATCGCATATGTAGCATGACCGGAGCGCCTAAAAAGTGCAGTGTCGAGATTCTGCAAACACTCAAAGACAATGAGCGGACCGTCTATTAAGGTGTCTTGCGCGTAGGTGGCGGTGGAGACTGGTCGGCTACCATTCGGAGTTGCTCCAAGTACGACGATCGGTTCGACCCGACATCCGCACCTTCGTCCCAAAAGACCGCAGAGTAGATATCGACGTAGAGGAGTAGGTTACGGGCGTTGGAGGTGCATCACAGCACTCTCGGAACCTGTGGCAGAATGGGAAGAGATGACGAAACTTCGAAACCTCGTTCGTGTTTTTGGGGCTGCGACTCCCCGCGAAAATTGATTGTATCCGCCATACTCGTCAGGTACGCTAACACGAATTGAATTCGACTTCAATTGCTCAGCAGAAAGTTACGAGTGGAGGGGTATAAATTTCAATCAGGTCATAAAGGGTATGTGTCAATGGGGTTCGCTGCGGAGTGGTTATCCTACTTTCATTAGGGGATGATACGAATTCACGATTTTTGCATCAGGCACCGCCTCGAGCGTTTCTGGATGCTCTATCAATGGTGCGTGTCACTGTGGCTGCGTGAGGCGCTCTGGAAGAAGTCATGCGTGTGTCCGTGTGGCACGAGAAGATAGCGTCCAGTTCGGGAAAATCTGACGGGAATGCTCCGGTGTTCCTCGCCCAAATACATCGGAGGCCAGGCCGGAGTGCTGGACCGCGGATGGTGAAACAATTGAGATCAGTATGATATACCACATCCCAAAGGTGCGGCGCATTTTCTTCGCTCCCCAGGTGCGTCGACACGATAATGAATCTCTGGTTGGCAAATCTGCGCTTGCTCCTGAAATTCCGACGTTGATCCTGTCTTTCGTTACCCAAGTTCGAGTAATGGCGCATGACGAGTCGCATTGCCCAAACCTTTTCAAGTTTGTCCCGGAAAGATTTCTTCATCTCGATTCCCGACGACACCCTCGTGTCTGACAATGTCTTGGCCGGTGAAACTGTGTGGGGAGACACTTTGGGAAGATCTCGTTGTGGCATACGATTGGGACGACACGCGCGTTATGGAAAGTGTCGTTATCAAGGGACGGATACGAGTATGATGTGCTATATGAGCCCAAGTGGGCGTGCGGAGTTACGACGAGTAGTACGAGTTACTACTCGGTGACCGAACGATGTTAACTGTGTCGCTTTAGCCGAGGATACCAGGCACTGGCATGGATGCGAACAAGTTGGAGGGACTGACGCTCGCGAGTATTTGACTGATCCTAAGTAAGGGTCCATCTTAGAGCCGCGCAGCAACTGGACTTTGCCAACCCCCAGCCAAGTATGGAAAATATGCTCTGTACTGCGGGGCCAATTGATCGAGCTAATCGATGGTTGCAGTGACGATGGACTGAATGACAGGTGAGCATGTTGGCCCGGCATAATTTCTGTAAGCCAATCAACCACGAATGGGAACGGCTGCGCGACGCCACGTAGTCATGCCTCTATCACACTGCCCATTACCGCGTTTTCGCAGGACAGGCATATGGGGTACTGGAGAATCAACACTAGGCCACCATAGTCGAAGAATACGACCCTCGTCGACACTACCTGGTCCACTCCCATTCACACCCAGTGCGGCATCCCGAGCGCATGAGCATGCCGCGATCACCAAGAAAAAAGACTCTGCTCGTCGAAGAGGGCTCGTGCCCGTTCTCCCTCTTTAAACCTGATGGGTAAGTGTTACTTCGCTGCCTTCGACGACGACCAGCGTGTCTTACAAACGCGGTGGCTGTACCCGGGTCGTATTCAGTCTCCGCTTTAATGAGCGGGGTTTGCGGCATTCCGAATGCGCTTCCTGACCCGACTGGCCTGGTTTGCAACTGGGCAGGATGGGGATCTGAGGTGCCTACTTCTTCGTAGGTTCGTTTGTCTCTTGTTTCCGCGCCCCCTTCACCTTTTTTTTTCTGATTTTTGTTTTTGTTTTTTGAAGTGTCGCTGGTTGAAAAGCGACGCGGCGTTAGGTAATCGACGCGTCGTTGAGTTGCCCGTTCTCTGCATCTCGCCGCTTTGCCCCTGCCCGGGTTCGGTCACGCTCAAGCTTGCATACAACGACTCGCACTCTCCCTCGTCGTGCACCGTATCATCATCGCCACGCTCGTTATCAAGTCCCATTCAACTGACACATCGACCTGCGCAATGTCTGGTCTCAAAAACTCGCCCTTTGGCAAACGACTGCGCGCCGCACATCAAGACACCGACGACGACACTCCCCGGAGAAACAGACAGCGCGTAAATCCTGCCTTTGCTCTCACTCCTCCCGCCGTCGCACCCCCCCCGATCCCTTCCCTCAACTACTCACAACTCACCGCGAGCGATACCCCCACGCCAGAATCGCCCGAAAACCCTTCTCGTGCACACAGAGAGTATGGAGATCGCTTCGTACCAAGCAGAGACTCTGGCGATATGAGAACGTCGTATCATCTCATGGACGACAACGGTCCTTCGACCCCTTCAAAGCATCGTACCATACCCACCGAATCAGATGCTATAAAGGGTGAGTCTTGTCTATCCTCTCCTGTTGCATATCTCGCCCTAATACAACCATCGTTACCCCCTATCGGTCTGATCCCACGCGCCCGATGTATCGCCACTAGAGCAAGCCAATGCTATATTCAACTCCATCCTTCACAGTGAAGTGACCCCTCCCTCACCTCGTCGTCCCGCATCACCAACACGCCCTGTCCATTCATCCTCCTCCGTCGCACCCGCCACTCCAACCCGCCGTCGCATCTTCCACTACACTTCCCCCTCTCCGACTCCCACAAGTAGACGCCGTCTCGACACGCCGACCGATGAAGCGTATTCCATGTCCCCAGTCCGTGCAGAATCGCGACAACTCCTCGAGTCTCCACGTCGCCAGCTTCGCAGCGTCTGCAAGACACCCTACAGGGTCCTCGATGCCCCAGATCTCGCAGACGACTTTTATCTCAATCTGGTCGATTGGTCGAGTACGAACGTCCTCGGCGTCGGTCTGGGTAGCTGCGTCTACCTGTGGACGGCTCACAATGCAGCCGTTTCCAAGTTGTGTGACTTGAGTGGCGCTGGTGATACCATTAGTTCAGTTGCTTGGGTGCAAAAGGTTTTTGGTTGCATCCCCACTTGATTTACGTGTGCTAACGTCTGGCTCGTGACCACGCAGGGTACAACACTTGCAGTAGGTACGCTCTCTGGACATCTACACATCTATGACGCCCCGACTCTCTCCGTCATTCGCACCTATGCCCCTGCACATACTCAGCGAATCGGTGCTCTATCTTGGAATGGGCATGTTCTAAGTAGTGGAAGCAGAGATCGCATGGTTCATCACCGAGACGTCCGCGAAGGCGCTGGAGGGAGACCGTTTAGAAAGTGTGCAGGACATCGACAAGAGGTCTGTGGATTGCGGTGGAGTGGAGAGTTGGGGATGGGCTTTGGAAATCTGCGCGGGACTGGTACTGGTGCCGGCGCAGCTGCTGGAGCATCCGGGGTTGAAGGAGGAGTTGGAGCCCCAAGTACGGGTGGTGCGCCAGCTCAAGGACCCGGAGGCTCTGGGATGGGTTCAGCTCTTGCTAGTGGAGGCAACGACAACAAAGTTTGTATATGGGACCTCCGCGGATCTCGTCGTGCCTCCGCTGCATCGTCTATTCATTATTCTGGATCTGGACCTGGAGGCGGTATCGGCACTTCAACGCGTCGGTCAAGGTCAAATAGTGGTAGTGACGGGGATGGGGATGTTCCACTATGGAAGTTCCACGATCACACTGCGGCCGTCAAAGCTCTCGCTTGGGATCCACACGTCTCTGGAGTGCTAGCTACTGGCGGTGGAACACAGGATAAGCACATTCGATTTTGGAATACGCTCACTGGCACAATGTTGAACGAGTTGGATACTGGGAGCCAGGTGTGTCCGGTTTTCACTCGCTCACGTGGCTTGATTGACGTTTTGTCGCAGGTCTGCAATCTGATCTGGTCGCACACCTCACATGAGCTCGTCAGTACCCACGGCTTCTCTAGCACTACAGCTCAGAATCAAATATGCATCTGGCGATATCCTTCGCTTTCTCAAGTCGCTTCACTAACCGGACACACGCATCGGGTGCTTTATCTTGCCATGAGTCCTGATGGGGAGACGATAGTCACAGGCGCTGGGGATGAGACGCTCAGATTTTGGAATGCCTTTCCGCGGCAGGAAGGTGGCGGGGAGAAGGGAGGTGGTGTCTTGGATTGGGGAAAGCTGATACGGTGATCCAGCACCTTGGCTCCATTCTCTCAATCATCGCGCTTGGCGATGATTTTCAGCGCATGTATGCGCGTTCCGTCCTTCTGGGGACGGTCCGCATCTCCCATTTCACCACTGCCGACGGACCAGCACACTATTTCACCAGCACATGCTCGCATCTATTCACTTGGCCTCGCTACGCAACCACTGTTCAAACTTAGATCTGTCTTCATCCACCCGCATGGCAACCCCTGTCGCAATCACCTCTACCTCTACCGCACTCATCTCCATCCCACCCCCATTACAGGTACATAACTATTTCCCCCCTTATTGCCCTATTATTGTGTATCGATTCAAACTACCCCACGACCATCGACCATCGTTTTCTTCTCGCACAGTGCTCAGTTTATTCCACGCCACCGAGTTTTCGTTTTGTGTGGTCTCTCTCGTCTGTTGTTTTCAATTCCTCTGTCACGCCCATCGATTGAAATTCGTTTTGTGAATGCGTTGCTTTTTGGCTCATGATTTCTCTCTTCTCTCTTTTTTTGACGCTCGTTTCTGGCATGATAGGTTTAATATATACACTCACTAGGAGCTTGCACGATCAAAAGTTGGCTGGTCTGGCTATGTATCGTGGGTGTGTACATGTAGGACTCCAATCTTTAGCTTGCTTCCTCGATTCTTGCACGTGATTCGGGACTAGCTCTCTTGAACCATCATGTCCATTGCGCACGGTATCAAGCAACTCGGCGTCCTCGGCGCCGGCCAGATGGGCACCGGGATTGCCTTTGTCTCCGCTGTCCGCGCCAAAGTCCCCGTGCTCCTCCATGACACCTCCCCAACCCAACTCACGCGCTCCCAGACCTTCCTCTCCACCCTCCTCGCCAAGGACGTCTCCAAAGGGCGTCTCACGCCGACCGAGGCCGCCGAAGCCAAGGACCGCATCCGGGTCGTAGACACGCTCGCGGCAATGCGTGACGTGGACATGGTCGTCGAAGCGGTATCTGAACAAGTCGAGTTGAAGAAGCGGGTGTTTCAGGGGCTGAGGGAGACGTTGAACGAGGGGGCTATTTTGGCGACGAACACATCGTCGATCAGTATTACCAAGATCGCGGCGGTGACGATACCTGAGGGGGTGTCTGCGGCGTCGGAGGAGGGGAGGCGGGCTGCGAGTCGGGTCGTTGGTGAGTGCTCGGTGTTGAGCGGTGTCCGAGTGTGTGGTGGGGTGTTGATGTGTGTGGTTTTGTAGGACTGCATTTCTTTAATCCGGTTCCAGTGATGGTGCGTTTTGCCGTTCTTTCAGGGGGATGAGGGATGCGAGGTTGTTTGCAGAAACTGGTTGAACTCATATCGGCCGTGCAAACTTCCAAAGACACGCTGGATCGGTCGCGTGCATTTGCAGAGGCGTGTGGAAAAGGCGAGGTCGATCAATCCTGGACGTGCGTTTGACAATTGACCGTTAATTTGTTAGAGGTCGCAACATCGCAGGATGTCCCAGGTTTCGTCTCAAATGCTCTCTTGATGCCTTTTATAAACGAGGCGATCATGTGTCTGGAAAAGGTTACTCTAGCAGCCAACGTTGTACAAAATACAGAAGCTAATGCATCTCCCCTGCCATAGGGTGTTGCGACGCGAGATGACATTGACAAGACATTCAGACTAGGGATGGCCCATCCGATGGGTCCGCTCCAGCTTGGTAAGTCTTCGTCGATGCTCTGTGCTTGTCGGTCGATTTCTGATCTTGGTTTTTAGCTGACTTGTAAGTGTGTGGGATGATGTATAGCATGTGCCGCTGACGCAACCTCGTAGCATCGGTCTCGACACGTGTCTCTCGATACAACAAACACTTTATACGGGCACATCGGATTCAAAATACCGGCCTTCGGTGCTGCTCGAGCGGATGGTCGATGCGCAATGGCTGGGAAGAAAGAGTGGAAGAGGGTTTTATGAGTACAACGACGACTGACCATATTCGTGGGTCTCATGACCCAGTTATGGAGTCGTCGACCCGACAGCCAACTGGTATGCCACAACTGGTTCATGAGATCTTGAGACCTGCTATTGTATAGGCTAAATAATATCGTGAGAATGTATTATGTCATGACTGAGTAGGCACATATGTACGAGTTGTGGAGTTGCACGTCACGCGATGCGGTCTCTCTCGCTCCTCGTCGCGCTGCTCGCGTCGACTTCGACGCTTGCATTCAAGCACGAGTCTTTCAAAACTTGCGATCAGTCCGGCTTCTGTCGCCGCGGTCGCGCACTCTCTGCACGCGCACACGCTGCCGGTGAGTCGTGGCAGTCCCCGTACTACATCGACCCGTCCTCGATCCTTCGTGA
>JBBPNQ010000384.1:0-18528 GCA_038090975.1 Boletellus pseudochrysenteroides
ACGTTGCCCTCGCGGACGGTGCGGGGAGAGGGTGTGGGATGGCCGTCGCCACTGGGGTGGGTGCTGTTGTTGCGCTGGCGGGTGTGTTCGTCGTCGTCGTCGTCGTCGACGCGGAAGAGGGAGGAGAGACGTTGGATGGATGTGGCTGGGTAGGTCCAGCCGAGCTAATGGGCAGGTCAAACTCGAGCCCTCCTTGGACAACGCCTCCATGTGACGCCGTGATCTCCCAGCCATTTTCCTCGGGAACTCGTCCCAACGCCGTCGCGACTGGCCCAGGGTAAAACGTCGCCATCGTTGTGGACGATCCGTGCGCCGCTTTCACCGCTCGCATTGACTAAGACCCCCCGCCTCAGAGGCAGTGCCTCTCATTCAGGCTCGTCAGGGCCAGCAGCTCCCACAAATAACCCCCTGGCAGGTCGGATCCCTGCCAGCGCTATTTTTTACCCTCCTCCATCTGAAAGTGCTCCGCTGGGTCTCCTCTGCTCCGTGCCCAAGACCCAGCACCGCAGCCTAACCTGAACCCCTTGCTGCGGCACTGATCGCTCATTCAAATGCACGTCTGCGGCACCGAGCGCACTCCGGCCCAATAATGCTACTGCGGGGCGGAATAAGCCGCCCACATGCTCATGTCCGTCTAGGTATCCACGCCAGTAAAAGAGCCAATTACTTTGCTTCAGTTCACAGCCCACCTCGTGTCCATACTCTCGGCTGAACCCGCGGACACCCCCACCGGTTAATCCATTAAGTCTCCCAGGCTACGGGCGCCAATCATTGATGTCATTCCCCCCTCATGCTCTGACATGTGCGCGGGTCAGGGCAGATACTCGTGCAAGCGACTCGGCCGCCCTGCTTTCTCAATGGAACACAAGGGTACACCGCGTTTGCATGTCCACCTTCTATTCATCAAGACACCACCCCAAAACACCCTTCGAGCACTGCATGATCTCTCCGCCCACCCTTTCACCGCAGATTCTCTTTTCCCTGATAATTCCCAGCGTCACGTTCGTGATTACGTTCAGCACACTCTTGGCGCTTGTTCTTGGTTCCTACATTGCCCCCAGCCCCTCGTGTTCGTCTTCACCCACCCAGGATCGACTAGCAATGGTACGAAGTCAGGTCGCTCCTTGACTTCTACGTCCATCCATCAACCCATCCATCAAGCCCCCTGGACGGTTCAGCGTGCGCGACTCACTCGTCAGCGTACTTGTCAGGTTTACAATCACCCTCCGATCGCTCCGCTCAATCACCGGCAAGAGTTACCCCGAGACCAGCGCCGGACCTATCACATTCGACACGATCAACGTTGTCCAACACATCCATATCTCGCGTCGAGAACGTACATATTTGATGCTCTCCTCGTCCGCCAAGTCGGGCTTGGTGATGCGCAGTATACCAGGATCAGAGAACGCCAAGCCTTCCAACTCCGTTGCGATGGAGGAATGGCACAAGGCGAACACAGTATGCCACAGAGATTGGGGCAGCTGCCGGGTCATCTCGAAGCCGATCCCTCGCGAGGAACAGCACAACACGGAGGCCGGCCCGGCCACCGCGACATCGCTTAGCAGGAATGTCGTTCAACCGCAGACTTACCCCGTCAGAAACCAAGTATGTGGCACCTTGCCAGCGGGATATCGGAACCGAGGGGAAGATGGACATCATTCCCGGCGGGGGTGGGGAAATTTTGAATGGTCTGGACCAGTCACGTGGTCGCTACTCTTGCAGCACTTTCAATAGTTGTGCAGCAGTCACTATCCCGGGCCTTTGCCGCCGCGACATTCCAAGGTGAAAGATGGTGTCTTCCCTATGCCTATTGCGGACCCCGGTAGTTTGTGGTGAGTTTAGCTCCCCTCTAATGAACTAGTGTCCTCAGCTACGTGGAGGTTATCTGTGCGCTCGGAGTCGCCGATGGATACTCGAAATGGACGAATATCAGGAATGGTCACGTGCTCTGCGATGATGGCTAGGTAAGTCTTCCGTCCCGATTTCGTTGCATGCGCTCAAGCGCTCGCCCATTCCAAACTAGAGTTTAATCAGAGGGGCCCGTCAGACCTCGAGCTCACTTAGAAATTGATTCAGATTTTGCTTACCTTCGGTTTCGTTGCAGAAAAAATACTCGACCAGTTTACCACTCGTAGCTCGTGCGATTGCATGCACGCCGAATGTTTGACATGCTCTCGGCCACCTTGGTGGCATAACAAAGCTTTCTGGAATTTGCACAACTCTGTATGGCACACCGGAGTCAGAGATTCAAAAACGTAGGAACACCATCGTTGAACTGCTCAATTG
Source organism: Boletellus pseudochrysenteroides (assembly GCA_038090975.1). Lineage (NCBI taxonomy): Eukaryota > Fungi > Basidiomycota > Agaricomycetes > Boletales > Boletaceae > Boletellus > Boletellus pseudochrysenteroides. The sequence continues at coordinate 2,287 of JBBPNQ010000384.1, forward strand.
TTAACCGAATTTCTCGCTACAATTTTACTTGTTGAGCCCATTGAGCACGGTGTGACGAAAGCCAAGCCGTGTCGTCAGTGCTTGGCCGTGCCTGCGACGCGTCACGCACTAAAGGCGCGGTTGTGCGGAAGACGCTATATTCGGAATTATCTATGACAAGCGGTATGATCCCGGGTATGGCCATCCCTGTTACCCACCCATACCCTTTCGTGGTACGGACTGACCGTGGGACGTTTAGCCTCGTGCACAGTACTGGCACCGGTCCACGGGCGCGGCACCGGGAGGCCTTTGAATGCACCAAGCCCCCTTTAAGGTTGGCGGGGAGGGGGGCAGGAGCAGGACTTGGGGTAGATGGTGGTCACCAGTTCGCAAAAGCACGAGCCCCATAGTAGCCTCGAGAGCCAGGGGACTGCTGCAATGTGTGGTCAAGTGCTTGAGAACAGGGACAAGTCGGGGTCTGTAGGTTCGAAATTAGATAGGTGCGTACCTTTGGCGGCAAACATGATGACGGTGACAAAGTACACAAAGAACGGATGCGATTCGAGCTCAAGTTCAAGTTGCATGTTCCAAATATCATTGCCATCACAGGTTACCGTCGTCATTTTCCTCGATGTCTTAGAAGGTCGGTTTATACATCCTCAGGCTAACTGGCGTGCTTCATGTGAACCTGACCATCTTTATAGGTGGTCAGCCCTGTCAGATCCTACATCATTGAAGGCTCTTTGCCCGATGTGATCACGACGGTCCAAATCAAAAACCATCATTGGAAACGGCACCGCGACACTCGACAGCTGCAACCAACGCTGTGAAAAAACTATGCGTGCTTCGTCGACCTGTCCGTCATCGCCAAGTGTATCGTGCTCCATGTCCACAGGTGGACCAATTCGCCTGTTCACCTTTGCCGTAGCGCTCTCCTCATGGAATCATGTGTCAGGAGCTGACAATGATCGCAACAAGTTTTGAGCGCATCTAGAATCATTGAATGCGATTGTACGAATAAATTTGCGAGCGAGTTTGCGGATGAGTTTTTTGGGTGCGATGTAGAGTGATACGTGACGCGACGCGCCGGGATGGTAGTGACAACCATGAGTGTGTGGGTTGGTATTAGATGAAAAGCTTACAACAGGATGCAATCATATCAGCGTTTTAACATGGTCTGCGTCACTGAAGGGGTGTACGACTCGGAGATGGGTGTTATTGAGGGGTGGTAAGTCGGCTCTATCACATACGGGTGATTGCAAGTCCACGAACTCGTGTCAAGGCGGATCGCACGACAGATTCAGACGAGTCGAAATCCCAGCGTGACCGAAGTTCTGGGCTCATCGTCGGAGGCAATCCAGAAAAGACTCGATAATGTTCACCACTCGTAGCCCCTTGCCACAGTGGCATCACCACGCCCAGGGTTCCATCGAACCGGAATCGATCACGGAATCATATAATAAATGTTCACAGAACACATTACTTAAATAACAGTAAACGGCTCCATCGGGCTCCAACATATCAATATTTGATTACACAAACGACATCCATCAAAACAACTAACAGGAAAGAAGAGAAGAGAAATAGAGGATGCGGACTGTGTGGGCGGTCATGGCGCCCACCCGCCGACCTCTACAAATACCACGTCAGATATCCCACATGCGAGAAGAAGATGAAATGAAACGTACGTTCAACCATGACGTCGATCGTGTCTATAGTTGGTTAAAGAGAGTGGTCAGCACCTGTACGCCCTACGCCCAGAACGGGGCTACGTACCATTGTCCTCCATATCGAGCGACGTCGGCGTATCGTCCTCATTTATCCTAGTCCCGTCGTACAAAAACCTGGTTTCGTCATCTCGGTAGGTCTCTCAAAAGTGAGCGGCAGGAAAAAGCGCACCGAATGCTTGCCACGTCCTTGCCCACCTTGGCCGCATAAGCCCCCTGCAGCTTGCTCAACTTTGTATTTCGCTTGATTTTGAAAAAGACTTCATCCCCTGTCGAGCTGACGACCTGCGCAGACGCGGATCGCATATGCGCGCGCGTGGGTGTGAACGTGAGTGCGAGCGTGGGGGAAAGAAAGGAGACATCCACAACCATCAGCCATCCACAGCAAAACGAGAACCCGGTGCGACAGAGACACACACCTTGACGTTGATCGGAGCGTTATCCTCCGTCTTAACATCACCGGGCTGATTCGGCTGAGATGCGTCCTCTCCACTCATGCTTTTATCCTAAATCCGTACGAAATCTCTCTCGTGCGCCCTTTCGCCTCGTTCAAAAGAGAAGTACAGTGTTGATCGTGCTATCTGTTCCCTTGGTTGAGCGTCAAAGTAGACGGTAGGAGAAGATCCTGATCGAAGGAGAGCGACAAAGAAAAGAGGACGAAAACACAAATAAAACAAAAAAAAGAATGCGTAGACGTGATGAGCCACCCCAGCGGATTCTAGCTGTTACCTAATCAATTAGCGTTCGGCGCTAACGTTGCCGCCTGAACCCAACCTTGAACATTCTTGCCAGCGGTGCTAGTATTGAAAGTAGATTGAAACATTCCTTAAATACACGATTGCTTCCAAAGTTTCTATCCCCGCCTGATGTATACATTCACTGGATGTTCAATGCTACGACTTGGCAGATGTGTAATAATGTAAGGTTATATACTATAAGTCGGGTGGGGCGCGTCTTAATCTTAATGCCCTAAAGTACTTGGTAGATACGTAGTGCACAGACCATCATAGTCTAGGGGTTGGCGACAATGTGCGATAGGACGACATTATTCATGTTAATCTACTCATTTGCTACGGATAGATATCATCGGGCAGCCCTCAGCACCCCATGCGGTGCGAATGATTGAGAGTCCGACATAGACCCGTGAAGGGTTTATACACTCAGATTGATCTCCGCTTGTGGCATTTAGCTCTGCTACTGCGTGCCGAGGCGGCAACCCTTCTGGTGGAACTCGACAGCGTCTGGACGTTCGGGTACTAGTACAAGTTCCTCTGCTTTCCAGTCACCGATCTGCAGAATAATATTTGCTTGCACTGTCAATTATTGGCTCGCGCAAGGGCTGCATCCGATTTAGCGTTGCAAACGCACGCCGTGTAGTCGATCAAGTTAGACCCCGAGAATTGTCTAGTCAGGTAACTTGAATCTTGGTTGTGCCATGCCGCGTCGTGACATGGAACACCCACAAGAAAATCACTGGCGACGAGGAAGCGCGCACCCACACTTACTTCTGTTTAGTAAGAGGACGTTGAGCCCGTTCTGGAGGTAAGGCCCAGCTTTCTTTCCAATCATCACTCAAATAAACGCTCATCATTCACTTCACATCGCATGAGGTCACAAGAGCGTTTGGCGGCTGTTGCTAATGTCGCTGACCTCAAAGCTGCAACAAGCTCGGAACGGCATGCGAAAACCGTGCGTTTGATGACTCCGTAACGTAGACTTTCTTCGATATCTCACGAGTTGACAGCCCCAGCAATCCATTACCTCCTTCGCGACATCGAAGTCGCGGACGATAGTCAGTGGAAAGAGCATCTCGTGGTCTTTCTCCCGCTGTGCGTATACAGCGTACAAATCTGAGGGCACTGTTGAGATCATCGATGGTGACTTGTACTTGGTGGGGGAATGAGCCCCGTCGTAGCCTTGAGGGCTGCTGCTCCAACGCGCGGACTCTGTTGGTAACAGTTAGGTGTTTGTCGAGCTCAACAACTGGGGGCTGACGTCAGCGTCAACCCGGACAACGCGGAACCGGAGAGGTGCGTACTTTGAGCAGCAGATATGATGACAGAGTGACAAGATTTTGAACAAGAGTCTCGTCGAACGACTCTGGATGCGACTGAGTGGCCACGAGGGAAGTAACTTGACATTCTACCCGTGAACTCTAGCTGGCTTGTCGAGTCTTTCTCCTCTGATGAGTCAGCTGAGAAAATAGTTTTCTTATCCCAGCCTAACAGGCTTAGCTTCACGTTCACGGACATCAACGGACGTCACTCACGCCCAAATTGCAACAAGCAAAATCCACATTCACATTCACGGCAGACTCCGCACACCCCGCGACAACCGTGACGGATCTGTACTCGTACAGACATTTCTACGTTCAAGACTTAGAAATCGATAAAATAGATGCCCGAGAGCCCTTCCTGGGTTCCGACCCCAGTCCAAAGCCATCTACCGGATTGGTCGTACAACTGCACCGTCAGTCCTCCAACCTCGAGCCTGTATCGAGCTTGGAGACCGGATTCGGCCAACGAGGCGCCCGCGAATGTGCCAGATCCATTCAGGGTGGCGTCGGATGTGCCAGAACCAGAGGGACCAGGAGAGAAGCGGGCATAGATGGTGTTGCCAACGCCGAAGAGGATGAGCTCTGTCCCCGTCGCGAAGCCGCTGCGATGGGCGGTGTCAGTGATTTCCTTGCGAGCGGCGATCTGCTCGTCGAGCTTGGCAACTAGGGCCGCGTCAGCGATAACCTTTACTGGCAACGAGTCGATGACTGCGGGATATGTCAGGACTGGACTGGTGGCACGGCAGCAGACAGGCGCGTACATTCTTTAGCAGACATGATTGCGGAGAGTAGAGGTTTCGAAGAAAGATATCAAAGAGCCTGGGTCGGACGAAGACGAGTAAGCGGGCTGGGAGCAGGGGATAGAGGATGTACTACCTATGCGGTTGTTTTCGACAGACTGGGGAGAAAACAGGTGTATTGGACGGGTTTTTATAGACCACGTCCTGTCGTATATGATCCTAATAGAGTAAGAGGGCAGATCATTCACATTCCCCGTAATCGTCGGTGTCAAATAATCTCTGGACAAGGTGGTCATGGCTGGCATTCTGCAGAAGTCAACCGCCGAGCTACTAGAAGGACGTGAATCACTCTGGGATTCAATCTCATGTCATGCGTACAACACAGGCCTTCTTTAATGCCGAGGAACCTGCATGGATTTCATGCCCACTGAGAATTGCACTACCCCACCTCCAAACTGGGTGAGAAGATCCATATGAAAGGTGCTAGGAAGGGTGAGCAATGAGCATGTTGTTGAGAATATAGATATCGCATCTATATTAGCCCCTATCAGATCAGATATTTCTTAGTATTATTTTATCTTATCCGATCCAGACCTTTAGTCTAGACTTTGGCTGACACTATTCATGTTAGTAATGATCTAGACTTATGATGTCATACTGACATCATGATTGCACCATCATGACGTCATAGCATGCCATACCTAGAGTTCTATCTGCTATTGGACAGTTATTTAGAACTCTTACTTAACATTCTGGAATGTTTCTATCTATGGTCATTTTCAGTACATAGATACAAACAATCCTTTACATATATAAGATGATCAGTTTAGTGATCATCTAATCTAACAAGTTATCTCTTTATTTGTTCCACCTGAGCCCCTCAGAGATCTACTCTTATCACTTGATCTTACCAGTCTTGTTCATCATCCAGGTGAGTATTCCCACCTGAGGTTTATTCCTTTGTCCCTTCGCATTCAGGTTATCTCCTGAAACATGTTGCCAAATCTGGTGCTGAGCCCCACGGGCTGGCACGGACATGGCTAATGAAAGTGCACTGTTCGCTTACATTTCCTCCAATAGACAAGAGATACACTCGTTTCGATACCTCTGAACTGTGCGTTTATGTGTTGTCTGCTGCGCTCCCAAGACGGAGTCGGAGGATGCCCACGAAAAAGGGATGTATGTATTCAACCCAATGAGTATGACATCACGCACCCCTCGAATCGTCTATGACCGCGTGTGTGTGCGCTCGTTACAAATCCCTCCACGACACGCCCTTGGGACTGGACATCCCGTAGCGAGCCCATTTTGCTCACCCATGGTGGGATTAGTTCAGGAGAGCAAGATCAGGAGGCCATTGAGTGCATCGACACCCGTGGTTGGATGGCCCTTGCATAGACGGCGAAATAACGGGTCTAAGCCTTGCACCGAGTTGCTTTGCCTCCCGCCTTTGCACGAGCTGGGTGTAACGAAAGTCGAGTGGCACACATGTGCTGGCGTGCTGGCCGGCGGTGGTGTTCAGTGGATTGCTACTAACCCGGGCCCATCGTGCGCCGACTCCGCGACTCTTCAAGACCCCATACAGTCGAAAGTCGCTCGGAGAAGTTTGGCACCTCTTAGCACTCTGCCGCGCAAAACTTTCGACAGGTCCTCCCAGTCCTGCTGTACGGTTGAACGTATGTGTTTTTCCCACCTCTCCATTGTTTTTGTTCAAGTTCAATCTGCAGAAACGCACGAGTCATTGACCCCACATCCAAAGCTTTTTGCAACCCTGGTACCATTATTGTACGAGTAACACAAGTGTCAACCATCCAGAGTGCCCTCTATGCACAAGACCTTAACTCGACGTCCAGTATGATGCAGGATCCGTCGCCGACTTCATACCGGTCCGCCGCTAGCGATGTAGTATATCTTACCCATGACCAATGCTCTGAATGGACCTCTGGCGCAGGCCCGCCGGAGCATGGCTCCCTCCTCTCTCATCTCATCTCATCCATCGATGGGTGTCGTATACCGTAGGTTCACCGTTCAGAGCGGCACATCGATCTGCGCCACGGCGAGGCGAGGACGTGGCCGTGTTTTGTGCTCGAATGGGTCTGCTCGCGTCAGCGGGGTGTCTTCTGCGGTTGTTGGCCATGCGGGGCAAGTATACCGGAGCGACGTTGTTCTGCGAGTTTACTCTCACACAGGCTTGAGACCGGATGACTAGAGCAAGGCATAATCTCGGATAGGGGTAGCGTACAAAGTACCGTAAGAATGTTGCAGCATGATCACGATACTGGTAGGAGTCAACGTCTTCAAGTTCGGGTCCAGTGAGTCTCCAGATGGGTAAAGACTTCTTACTGATCTGGTCGAACAAGGACACCAAGGCCCACACGGTGCACCTTATCAATGACTTTGCCAAATTGTCGACCAGTTTATGGATCCTGCACGACGTGCACTTCTCTTGACGTTCGCGTGGTCTTAACTGCCGGTTCGTTCATCCGAATGGGTGCGCGAACGTTACAGGAGTCAAACACGGTGACAGAGTGCTGCAGGAGACTTTAAAATTTACACCGAGATATTTCCGCATCTTTCGTATCGAGCTAATCGAAACAAACCGGTAAGAAGGCCGTTGACATTCATATTGTCAATGCTTGCCTCTCCAAAATGAAAAAAAAAAAATAACTGAAACCATACGGGATGTTGAAGCAGAGTATTGTGTCGGCTATGCACCTTTGCGTTTGTTCTGGTGTCGGGAGTCCTTGGGAGGAGGTCAACTAAGTTCCACTTACCTGTAAAACATGATTGTTTTTGGTAGTAGTCAGATCCCGGCCTTGAGTGTTTGGATATATGCAATCGCATCCAGGCGCCATGATTATCCATTGATGTAGTTGCATGTCTAATGTCAGCAATATCTCTGGTTACTAGGAGCAATGTAGCAGCTGCAAATCATTGAGTCAAAAGTAAATGACTACCATGGTCGGTAGTATCGGCGTCGGTGTTACGGTCTCGGAGAATTCAAGTTGTTGGCGTGTGTTGTCGTGCTACTCATCGGAGCGCGTGAGCATTCGTTGACTTCTTCCTTTCGAGCGAACAGCTATCGAATCGTTCACTTCCCCAGCACTATTCGTTACTCTTGCCCACGATATGCAAATCGAAAACGTCAAAGAGAAATTTGGACGGTTCAGGATTCTAGTTATCGGCCGGGCCAACGCGGGTAAAACCACCATTCTGAAGAGAATCTGCAACTCTGCGGAAAACCCGGAGATCTACGATGACAAGGGAAACAAGGTATGGTTTAATTTCATACTTTTTATTACGCAGGACACTGAGGGATTGCGATCAGGTCGATCACGCACAGATCCAAGAATCTGCCGGGGTGAGTGCCAATGTCACAGATTAATCCCTGACGTGTTCAGCTGACATGTCCCCAAGCGCGGACTCCACGAGATCAAAGACGAGATGGTTTTCCGAAGTAACCCGGACTTTGTCTTTCACGACTCGCGGGGATTCGAAGCCGGTGGCATAAAAGAGTTTCAGCAGATGAAGGACTTTGTTGCGGACCGTGCAACGACTGCTTTCCTCAAGAAGCGAATTCATGCTATATGGTAACATGACACAACAGCACTCACAGTACACTAAAAGACAACTGCTTTCTGAATAGGTACTGTATTTCAATGGGCCAGTACCACCGAATGATCTTGAATGCAGAGGAGAAGTTCTTTGATGAATGTGACACAGGAAATGGTATACCTTACCCTAATAGGCTTCCTTTACCTCAGTCACCATTGAATTGCAGTGCCTGTTCTGATTTTGTTCACAAAGTGTGATGCACTGTCAGCCACAGCATTTGGAAAACTCAGACCTGAGGAAAGAAAACTACCTCAAGAAGAACAGCTTGCAAAGATCAAGGAATATGTGGAGGAGATGCTGAGAAGCAGCACTGCATGGGAAAGGTTAGCAAGAAGGAAGTATCCTCCAAAGGCATATGTACACTTAGAAAGTAAGTAAGGGGGTATGGTATTGTGGCTTGGCCAATCTTCTTTTTATAGAAATGCACAAGTCTGATAGTGGATGCAAGCTTTTGTTGGAGAGGACTGCAGCAGCTTTGAATGAGTAAGCCTTGCAGAAGTTGCTAGTCACTACTCAACGTTCAAATATGACTATTTGCATTGAGTATGCTGTAGAAAGGTAGGTAATGGTAACTGAGCAGATCTTTTGGTGGGTAATAATGATTGGACTTCAACTTACTTTTGCAGAGATCTAGTACAGTTTATTGCTGATAGACATGGTTCAATATTACCACTTAGTGAAGACTTACAGAAGTGGTTGGTCAAAAGGATTGCAAGGTGGTTTCCACATGCCCAGGTAAATCATTCAATATTCAGCAGTTATAATTATATACTCTTATACTTTTATGTCCTGGCCTCTTGCTTTCTCATTCATAGCTGGTAAGTGGTCTTATTGTGGTTAGGAAATTAAAATGGTCCTGAGGATTGTCCATCTGTTTTGGCCCATTGCTCTTCCATTCATAGCTGGTAAGTGATGTTATTGTGATTGGAGGATTAACAGTGGTACTGATGGATATCCATCTGTCTTGGCTCCTTGCTATTTTGTTCTTTCCTATTTTGTTCCTAGTGGGTAAGTGGTTTCATTGCAATTGGAGGATTGAGAATGGCACTAATTGTTACAAACGCACTCTCTGAGCCCCTATCGTAACCTTCGCGGACATCTTATCAGCAACATATCTTATCTTTTGGACTTAGAACATTTCTTCGACAACTATCACATGACTGGTCACGTGACCTAGTCTAGGCCTATGATGTTATTATGACATCATGCCTCACTCCTTTAATTCCCGTTCCTTCCCTTCCATTCTAACATAGCCACACATAGCTTCATTTAATCTCTGCTAATAGCCTAGAACGTTCTAGCCTATACACGCACGGACCAAGTAGTCATTATGTACAAACAACTGTATTAGTATAAATGCTTGAATTCCATCGCCCCAAGAACTCTAGTCAAGTTCTTGTGGGAATTCCCCTAGTCCTTGAGTCACTTTCCTTACAAGTTTCCTTGTCGGTGACCCTAGTCCTGTATAGGATTAGCGGTTGCTTACACTAATGACTGCCTATCTGCCATTGCCCTCATTCTCTCATTTATAGTTTGTAAGTAGTCTTATTGTGATTAAAGGATTGAAAATATTGCTAATGGTTGCCTATCTGTCATTGTTCCTTGCTCTCTCATTTATAGCTGGTAAGCAGTCTCATTGTGATTGGAGAATTGGGAATGGTCCTGATGGCTATCCATCTACTCCCTTACTCTCTCATTAATAGGGTGTAAGTGGTGTCATTATGATTGGAGGATTAAGAATGGTGCTAATGGTTGATCACCTCTTCTTGCTCCTTGCTCTTTCATTCATAGGAGGTAAGTTGTCTCCTTATGATAGGAGAGTTTAGAATGGTTCTGATAGCTGCCTATTTGTCCTGGCCACTTGCTCTCATTCATAGGGGGTAAGTAATCTCATTGTAATTAGAGGATTGAGAATAGTGCTGATGGTTTCTCATCTGTCCTGGCCTCTTGCTCTCTCTTCAATAGCCAGTAAGTGGTTTTATTGTGATAAGAGAGTTGAGGGTGGTGCTGATAGTTGTCTATCTTCCCTGGTCTCTTTCTCTATTATCAATAGGGTGTAAGTGGTCAAATTGTGATAGAGGATTAAGATGGTGCTGATGGTTGTTCATATATCCTGGACCCTTACCATTTCATTTATAGTGGGTAAGTAGTCTTATTGTGACTGAGTGGTTAAAAATGGTGCTGATGGTTGCCCATCTCTCCATGCCCTTGCTCTCTCATTCATAGCTGGTAAGTGGTCTCATTGTGATGAGGAAACTGAGAATGGTGCTGATGGCTTCTAATCTGTCCTTGTTCCATGCCCTCTTATTTATAGGAGGTCAGTGATCTCATTGTGATTGGAGGATCAAGAATGAAATTGTCTATCTGTTATAACCCCTTTCTATTTCATTCTTAGTGGGTTAGTGGTCTTGTTGTGATCAGGGAATTGAAAATGATACTGATGTGGTCACCCATCTCTCCTTGCCCCTTGCTATTTCATTTATAGGAGGCAAGTGATCTCATGTGATTGGAGGGTCAAGAATGGTGCTGATGATTGCACTTCTATCCTAATCTCTTGCTCTCTCATTCTCAGCTGGTAAGTGGTCTTATTGTGACCAGGGAATTAAAAATGATGCTGATGGCTGTTCATCTGCTCTGGCTCCTTGCCTTCTCATTTATAGGCTGTGAGTGGTCAAATTGTGATGGAGGACTGAGAATGGTGTTAATGGTTGTCCATTTGTCTTGGCCTCTTGCTATTTCATTTCTAGTTGGTAAGTGGTCTTCTTGTGATTGAAGAATTGGGAATGGTGCTAATGGTTGTTCATCTGCCCTGGCCCCTTGCACTCTCATTTATAGGAGGTAAGTGATCTCCTTGTGACCAGGGAATTGAAAATGGTATTGATGATTGCCCATCTCTCCTGGACCTTTACTATTTCATTCATAGTGGGTAAGTAGCTTCATTGTGATTGGAGATCAAGAATAGTACTGATAGTTTATCTGTCCTGGCCTCCTGCTTTTTCATTCATAGCTGGTAAGTGGTCTTATTGTGATCAGGGAAGTGACAATGGTACTGATGGATATTTACCTACCCCCTTGCTCTCTCATTAATAGGATGTAAGTGGTCAAATTGTGATAGAGGATTTAAAATAGTGCTAATGGTTGTCCATTTGTCCTGGCCCTTGTTATTTCATTCATAGTGGGTAAGTGGTCTTATTGTGATTGGAGGATTGAGAATGGTGCTGATGTTTGCCAATCTCTCCTGGCCCATTTAATACTCCCTCATCCACAGGAGGCAAGTAACCTTGTTGTGATTAGAGGATTAATAATGGTCTTGATGGTTGTTCATCTGTCCTGGCCTGTTGCTTTCTTATTTATAGGAGGTAAGTTGCCTTATTGTGATTAGGGAATTAAAAATGATACTGATGGCTGTTCATCTGCTCTGGCTTCTTACTCTCTTATTTATAAAAGGTAAGTGGTCTGATTATGATTAGATTTGCAAGTTTCTTATATGTTGCTATTGTTTTATTATATATATATTAGTTTGTAAGTGTTTTTCATTATCATTTCTATTTTGTTAAATTAATCTAATCAAACTTGAATTCAGAAGGTATGTACTTTATTAAATGCATATGAGAATTACTAGTATGGTTTATTCTTAACCTCTCTATATTCAGAATGTATGTCAATTATATATATATATGATTTTCATTCCTCTAAACAAAACACTTTGCAGAATGTATGAAGTCTACTCTTTCTATTCACATTATATTAAGATAATTATTTTCCAATTCCTCTGACATAGCTGGTATGCATTTGTAACCATCCATCAGTCTGATTCACTGACTTTATGCTTTTAGGATGTAAGTCTACATACATATTGAACTCTCATACTATGATTTCTTATCCATTTCTTACATCAATTTTTGTTATAAGATGGTAAGTCTATTTTCCATCCTCAACTGTATAATTTTATTTATTTATTTCTATTTCAATCATAGGAGGTTTGTCATACAGTTATGATCAATATTACAACTAGTTATATTAACTCTATACAGATTGTGGCTCAGCAGGTGTGTAAGTCTATTTGTTATAATTTCACATTCTTGCTAATTTAACTCATGCATATTATAATTAAATTCAACTTAGAGGGTTATAGGTTTACAATCAGCTAGTCTGAGATCTAGGGTATGATTATTGGTTTCATTTGTATACATTTAATATCAGTTTATAGGTTCAGCTACCATTCAGTGCATGGAAACAGGCTCTTAGGGCTGGCATTGGTTAATTTTTTACAACATTGATTTATTATAATAACTAATGTTTGTAGATTGTGCTATAATTCTAGAACACTCTTTCTTTCTACACCAGCAGAACATTCAAGGCCCAATTGCAGTAGCAGCTCAACAATACAACTCATCTGGGACATCTACTAAAGTTGCCAAAGCAATCACAGAACTCTTTCCTCAATACAATCCAGATAAGGCAGAAATGTGTCAAGTCATCATGAATGTGATTTCTCAGCATCTTATCTGTAAGGAAACAATTTGTTTAATTATAAATATTTATTCAGAATCTCATAGCCAAGACTGTTGGAAAGTAAAGCATTGCATTTGCAGTTACCAAAGGGCCCAGAATGTCTTGTACTAGTAGAATCAGAAATAAATGATATATGTACCTGCAAATGTCTATATTCAGATGGATGGTCTAGGCTTGCCTCCATTTTACTTAAAATAATATTCTAGATTCTTTCTGCACCCAGTACAAAGTTGCATTTCCTTACCCAATCCATCTTTGTTATTTCTGTTGGCAAGGCCTTTTTAGGCTTTTTTTAGGCCCTTCCTTTCATAAGAAACTCTAATCCAATACTGGACCAGAGGCACTAACTAGTAACTTGGAAATAGAGACAAGTGAAGATGAGGGGAAATTCTGCAAGGACTTGAATGGGGTCCTTGGGGGTATAGCATTTGAGTTATATACTATACTATACATGTGTCTGTACATATTATGATTATGGTGTATGCACATATGGTATGGACTAAGATAGAATATTCTAGAACATAGCAGAGATTAATGGAGTTGAAATGACCAATGCTAACCAGACTGGCACCAACCAACTAGGGACAATGAGATTGAGAATAATGCAATTGGAAGGGAATGTCACTAGGACCTAGGGTTGTAGACAGTGGGGACTCTCCAAAGTGGATTAAACCAGAGAGAATGGGCAAATACATGTGCTCTTATATACTCTGGGGATATGCACACAAACCAAGCAGTGCATGAGAGAGACTATACTACATATAGTAAGAGACTGATGGGATTGCATGTACAGTAAGTGTCTATGACTATAAGTGTTATGCTTGGACCTGGTGGACGCAAGCATAGACTTGAATTACAAGGGTCAAGTGGTGCTCACTACATTGAGTGTTTCCTAACTATAGGGATGAAGGGCTAAGGTGAAGGTGTTCCCAACTATAGGGACAGAGGGCAAGGATGAAGATATTCCCAACTATAGGAACGAGGGATGAAGGACGAGGGAGTGCCCTAGGTGGATGTCCTAGTGGCAACTGAGGAAGGGCTGGAGTTGCCTGGACAAGGGAGATGAAGCTAGAGTAGTTTTTGAGTAGAACTAGGTTAGGTTACAACCTTGTACTACAAGGGTATTTATACTCTGGCTATAGAAAGTGGTGGAAAGTCATGGAATGCCAAAAGAAGCAAGGGGATGCAAAGGCATTGGATGAAAGCATAATCAAGATGACAAAGAGAAGGTGAGGTAGGCATAATGATGTGACAGCATCAGATGATGGAGTAAGCATGATTACAAAAGAAGTGAAACATTGTAGAATGTTATGGAATGGTGGGGAGTAATCATGGGAAATGGAAAGATAAGTCCAATATGAAGTGTAAAGAAAAAGATAGGGGTACCCAGTAGATTGTAACAATAAGGCAGTGCATACCAGTGCACATGAGACAAGGGCATAGGGCATGGTGAGCTGTGAGGTGAGGCATGTGATGATGGATGAGGCAAGGCAGTGTATAGGGCTGTGCCTGATAGCAGAGATGAAGGGCATGATGCTGTGGCTGTGGCATAGCCATGATATGAGGCAAGGCATGAGGTGTTACGAACGCACTCCTTAGCCCCTATCATAACCTTTGTGGACATCTTATCTGCACAACTATCTTACCGTTTGGACTTAGAACATTTCTTCAACGACTATCACATGACCGGTCACGTGACCTAGTCTAGGCCTATGATGTCACTATGACATCACGCCTCGCTCTTTTAATCTCTGTTCCCTTCTCTTCCATTCTACATAGCCTCGCATAGCCACATTAATCTCCACTATAGTCTAGAATGTTCTAGCCTATACACGCATGGACCATTACCATAACATGTACAAACACCTGTATAATACATAATCTTGAATACCATCACCCCAAGAACTCTAGTCAAGTTCTTGTGGGGATTCCCCTAGATCTCCCTTGCCTTTCTTCCCTCACAAGTTCGAATGTTGGTGGCCCTAGTCCTGTATAGGATCTAGCGGTTGCTTACATGAGGTATGACATCACTATGATGTCATGGTCTAGGTCTAGTCATGTGAGTGAGTCTAGGCAAGGATCACAAGGTGTGTCAGGTGATATGTCACATGACTTGAGAGCAAGCAGGGAATGTCTATGTGTTCAGTGTCTTGTGGAGCAGTTACAAGTGTTGGATAAATCAGGGTAAATCCAGAGATATTTCAGGTATAGTTTACCACTATTGTCCACTTATCTAGACCTATTTGTTCTTGATTGTAACAGGAATGGAAGAGAAGGAATTGGCAATTAAAAGAGTGAGGCATGATATCATAGTGATATCATGGGCCTGGACCAAGTCATGTGACTAATCATTGGAAAAGTTCTAAGTCCAAAGATCAAGAGATAAGATAAAAGAGTGTCCTGTGATTGTTACAATAGAGGCTAAAGATGACAATTGTAACACTGCCTGTTACACTTGGACCTGGCAGGCTCAAGCGTAGACTCGAATCATCAGAGACAAGTGCGGCTCACTAGAGCGAAGGGGTTCCCAACTATAGGGATGAGACTGAGGATGATGGTAATCCCAACTATAGGGATAAGACTGAGGACAAAGGGATGCCCTAGGTTGATGGTCCTAGTGGTGACTAAGGGAAGGCTAAGAAGCCTGGATGAGGGAGATGAGACTAGAGTGGTTGTTCGAGTAGAACTAGGTTAGGTTACAACTTAGTGCTATGAGGGTATTTATACTCTAGTCACAGGAAAGCTATGGAAGGTCATAGAAGGTCCAAGAAGCAAAGGGATGTGATGGCATCGGAAGAAAGAGTAATTGAAATGAAAAAGTAAGGAGAAGTTAGTCATATAGATGTGAGGGCAGCGGATGGAGGAGTAAGCGCGATTACTAGGCAAATGGAACGTTGAGGAACGTTATGGAATGGTGGAAAGGTAATCGCATGAAAGGAAAGATAAGTCCTGGATGAAGTGTAACAAAGAAAAGAGTAAGGCTACCGGTAGATCGTAACATTACCCCCTTAGTAAAGTTCAAGTCCATGACAAAGATCCCTAGAAAGAGCGGGTGCCGCCATTTGGAGAGCCAGTGATGTTTGCCCAAGCTGTCTCGTCATACTCGTCTGTGTTGTCTACCAGGGAGGGGGAGGGGGAGTAGCGGCTGTGATGGTAGGAAACATTGTAGGGATGGTGACGATGAGGAGGGGGAACAGGGAGAGGTTGTTGTCCGCCAGAAGACCACAAGGAGCATGAAGAAGTTGCCAGGGAGGTGGAGGTGGAAGGAGCCGGAGTAGTGTGGCGACCCAAAGGGCATCTAGCGCAAAGGTGGCCTGGTCCCCACTTAAGACAGATGGGGCACTGGAAGAATGGGCAGTCGATTTTTTTATGGCCAAGGCACTGACAATTGAAACAGGTTTGGGCATAGCACGGATGAGAGGGAGGAAGGGCTTCCCTATTATTATCTCCAGTCCACCAGAAGTCTACACGTTTGGTAAAGGCTAGTTCGTTGGGAGTGAGCGGGGCGGATGAGGCTGACGGGGTAGAGGGGAGTGCTAGGGTAGGATGAGATTGGGCAATGGCAAGTTCCCTTAGGTAGCGATCTAGGTCAGCAAGGAATTCCCCCATG
>JBBPNQ010000385.1:0-18481 GCA_038090975.1 Boletellus pseudochrysenteroides
CACACTGCCCACTCCCACTTAACCAAGTGGGTGGCCCATAATGCAGCTGGCACCTTTCCACCCTAGTGCACCAGCCAGGGGCCCCAAGTCGCTATGACAAAGGGCTTCAAGAAGAGCAAGAAGGGCCGAGTGTTTTGCTCAACACTTACCTCTGGGCATACTGCTATATGAAGCAAGTACTCATGGCCCATATAGCTGTGAAGAAAGCCAAAATCACTCAACTCAAGCAGAGCCTCAGCCATGAGGAGTCATTTGCCTGAGTCAAGCCATTGGTGCAAGAGGCATATCAGTGCCTCAAGCACAGCCAACAGATCCCAGACCTGGTGGTGGACAAAGATGGAAACATCAGCATTCAACAGTGGGTGGATAATTCACCCTGGCTCACCAAGTACTGCAAGACTGGGCTGTGTATGCTGGGAGAGTAGAGCAGATCATGACCTCTTCCCACACCACCATAGACTTGTGAAAGGCAGTGAAACAGCATGTACAGCAATCCGCTGACATCGAAATGCAGGATGGAATGACTGGCAGCACCAGATTGTCCATTCAATCACTCGTAGACTAAGCAGTCAATTTGGCAGTCAGAAGGATTATGTTGAAAAACACAGCAGTGAGTTATCACATTTGTTCAGGTTCAGTGGCACTCAATAAACTGTCAGACAGTTTGCCCCTCCAACTGCCAGACCAAGGGTGGTCAACAAGGATTGCCTCTGCAAAGGAATGGTTGGACATCAACTGGGTTCCAATCCCAAATGTCCCAACTCCAGCCACCCTACAACAAAGGGTCCAAGAGGATCAAGCAACAAGGGAGGAGCACCTTGCACTTCTTACCCTACCTCCTCTGTGGCTTCAAAGGTGTCCTCATCCAAAGGCACCCCATCCAGGGGGAGCAAAGGGAAGGCTGCTCAAGGTGGGCAGAAAGGCAAGGTGTGATGCGATGGGTTATCAGTGGCCCAGACTCATCCTTAAAAATGTCAAATAGATACATCTGCAATTCTTGTATGGACAATCAGTTACATAAAATGTACATAGCTGGAAAATATGTAATGCTTCCAGACTTGATACTGGAAATTCCTTTCAATTTGGCAGTACGATATGTGATCCGAAATACCCCAATCAAGTATATTGAAGCAGCCTGATTCAGATCAAAGATACACACTGGCCCCGGTGTAACCCCGCCATTAGATATTGAGATGGACTTGAGCATCAGAATGAAATATATGTTTCATGACGCTTGCTCTGTTAAACTAATTCAGGACACCTGGACTGACTTTAAATGTTGATTCAGGTGGAAAGTTAAGTTCACTCTCAAGGGAGTAAACACTACCTATGATCCAGATTATGACATGAAACCACCTTCTGAGAATGCACCACCCATACTACCATTTTATATCAAATTGGCACTCAAATGAGGAAATGCCTATGTTAACTACACATGCACTAAAATCCCAGATGATGGCTTGAAGGACAACATCTTTAAACTGCTCAGTCCAAAAGTTCAAGCAATTCAACAATTCATGATTGACAACAACTATGTTGTCACACCTACAGATAAGAATCTAGGGCTAGTGGTGTCAGAGCAGACCTGGATCTTAGATAACACTAGAATATATCTTAACAATGAGCACGAATACAAGTGGCTTGACAACATACAAGTATGAATGATACTTGACTGAAAATGCAATGATATGTTGCTACTCTCACAGTGTGTGGAGATGTACAGCTGGAGGTATGGTGCATTGTCAGACTTCCTCCAGCATAAGGTTACCAAGCCTGGTGCAAACCACCATATTCCGCACTTTTATGGAATACCAAAGATCCATAAAGAACCTGTAAATTTAGGCCAATCCTGTCATGCCATAGTGCTATCCAGAATCCTGCCACTAATTTTATCAGCAAAATGCTCAAACCTCTAGTTGAAGGGGTGCCAACTGTCATAAAAGGCAGCAAAGACTTGGTGATAAAATTGAGTCAACTCAGACTCTCTCCTGGATGAAAGTACTACCTCATGACAGGTAACGTAGTAGCCTACTACCCTAACATTCCTTTGGACGAGTGTTTGCAACATGTCTCAGGCATGTTTGCCAACTGGTTACTCACAAATGAGACGGACCAACAGTGGCTCCAGGAGTCAGGCCCCAAGTTCTTTGAATTTTTTGAAGATTGCTTGAGAGTTGGTAACACTGAGTTGCTGCTGACTACATTCGATAGGGCTGTATACCAACAACTAAACAGCCTAGCAATGGGCATTGCTAACTCACCCAACCTCACTAACTTGTATGGTTGGTTGTGCAAACAACATGATGGTGTACTCAGCCACCCCCAGATACCGTTCTATGGACAGTATATAGATGACTGGCTTGCTATTGTATATGCACAAGACGAGCAAGAAGCATTACAAATTGTGCAAAGCAAAGTGTGCATCAATGAATGTACAATCACATGGAACGTAGGAGTGCCCTATCATTCCTAGATATGCTACTGTACATAGATGAATATAATCATCTGCAGTACAAGCCCTTCAGGAAAGTTAAGTCCCTTCACCAAAGAATCCCATGGATTTCAGCTCATCCATTTGATGTCAAACAAGGTACATTCATTGAGGAGATGAGTTACCTGGCCATGTTGAGTAGTATACATGAGAACTACTCAGAGGTAGTGCAGTGGTTGGTTACCCTGTATGAACAACATGGTTATCCACAGGCCCTGGTTAGAAAATGGCATAAAGATTACTTTACTGCATGATGAGAAGATCAACTGTCTAATTGACTTGAAGTGCCTAAAGAAAATGTGCAAGTACTGAAAAGCCAGTTTAACACAGCATGGGAGTTCTTCAATGCTACAGAACTTGGTAATACAATCCAAGGATATATGCAATCTTGGCTTTATAAAGTCAAGCATATGGAATTCTCTATACAATTCCTCCCTCAATCCTGTGACTAGATCAATGATATTGATAAATATCTTTGATGCTTGAACATTGGTATCACGCAAACACACGACCCAACTGTTTGACCTTGCTACTCCTTGGAAAAAGATTGTATTGGACCAATGTACCAATATGGAGACAGGTGAGGATATCATCCATCCTCTTGATCAGCATGCTGATCCACCTCCTCCTCTTGCACCCACTGGGGGTGCTAATCTTCGTTGTCATAGATCTGGATGCATGATTTACTTGGATGATGACAAATACAATGTCCAGCAGAGATTGATAAGCCCTAACCTGGGATTCCAGGAGGAAACTTCGAACAATGTGGTTCTGGCAACTGTTCTTCAGATCAGTCAAAGATAAAAGCTGAAAGGCTTTCTGCTCTCAATGTATGACTCAACTTGAGATTGGAAGATGAACACAGCATTTGAACTTAGGGAACCTGCACTCAGGTAACAATAGTGACCACCATGCTTGGATTCATCCTGTAAGTCTTGGGAGCCTATTATAGGTACCTCATAGAGAGGCTAAGTATTGGCCTGCTAGTTGCTCCAGCCTCACAGTGCCACATAGTGAGTCCCAAAGTAGTCTCCGCCTGCAAATCAGCATGCAAGCGTTGTGATAAGTTGAAGTTCTTCATTGGCTGTAGCAGCCAAAGTTCCAATAAGTACACATGTCATAGACTAAAAAACAGACATACTAGCCACATGTGTCCAGCAGTCCAAGCTAACTGAACCTAACCTAACCCTAACATGCATGTACTTTAGTCATCCTCACATCACAAGGATGTTACTAACAGAATGGTGTAAAGCCTAACCCCAACCCTAACCCTAACTGGCTAACCTAACAGTGGTGGTCTACCAGCTAATCATGTGACCCCCAGCCCAGCAGTTGATGACGTAAGCCTGGCATTCTTTGAAGATGCAGTTCTGGCCCGGTCGGCGATTATGTGGGCTTACATAAGGGTCTAGACCATTCCCACACTGACACTTCTTTAATTAATTTAGTGGCATTTAATTTCCCCTTTGGATCTTGCTGGTGGCATTTCATTTCTGCATTGTGAGAACACCATGTTAATGTCTGCCCCATGTGAGCCAGGAGGGTTAATCTCTGCGCTGGGTCTAGACCCCACATAGAAAATATTATGCTCATCAGCCAACTGTGATGTGTTTTCTGGTGAGTTAGTGTGAATTCTCTTAGTAATGACGCAACTGTGGCCCTTGGTCTGTGCACAATCATCCGCAGGATATAAACCCTTGTACATAACCTATTGTGTTGTCTCACATGCCAGAAGAGGATCTGATAAGTACTCTTCTATGAAATAGCATGGCTTGCGAGTAACCCTTGCCAGCTATAATCTATTTCTGGCACCATCCCTGACAACCCACCACCCTCACCACTCACCTTTGGCTTGTGGCTTGGCCACCTCCTTTTGTTCTTCCACAAAAAGTGGGAAGATCCTTCCTTGATCCCAGGGCTTCCTTGAAGGAAGGTTTTGTGAGATCCTTCCAGAGAACACATTTAGATATTCATGATATTATTTGGAAATTTGATCTTCCAGGGGTGAGTCTGTAGGTTTCTCCTTTTCTAATGATTTTATTTTAGCATAGGTATAGAGGGTGTTACTTAACTCCTGCTCTTCAAGAGACCATGGAAACATAGCTCTGTCTGACAGGAGGTAGCATGTCTTAGGGCACCTAATCATTCTAACCATGCCTGAGATCCAATCAATTTTAGAGTTATGCTTTTGGAGCCATGTGTGTTCTAGGATCAGACTATTATGCCCTAGGTTGGTGACTTCAGCAATGACACATTCCCATTGCCCTTGGTACTCAATTATTAGTTCTGCCTTGATGTTGGGGTGGTTCAATTTTTGTTATGGGAATCCCCTTCACTTTTACCCATCCTTGATCAATAATGTGTGCCATTGGCTCCACTGTCTAGTAGAGCTTTGCAGAGCACCAACCATTTTTTGTTAGTGGCAGTGTACACATTGAAGTCCACCAGTATTTTATTTTTGGTATTAAAGAACCTTATCAAGATCCGTTCCAGGATTTCTTTTAAGGACATAACATTTTATTTATTGTGACTGAATTAAGCTTGCATTCCTGTGCAGCAAGCTGATATAGGGATCCAGTCTTGGTGGTAGATATACTAGTACTACTTTGTTGTTTTCTGGTATGTTCCACACTTGCAGCAGTAGAGTCACTGTCAAAATTACTCCTATTTCTTTTCCTAGCATCTCTTGTGCTTACAGCAGCTAGATGACTACTAGGGCTCCTTTCATTATCTACCAAGTCCTTGTTATGTAAGATTGTTTGTCCTTATGGAGCCTAACCACCCAGTTCAGTCAAGCTCCAAATTCTTTTCCCAATGCACACATCTCATTGATCTGTATATTTGCCTTCATCTCATCAAAGTTCATTCCTTGTATGAGTTTAGCAGGTCTGTGATTGCTTGGTGAGCTCAGGCCATCTGTTGTAGCTGGAGGTTCAGAACTGTTGCCTCCTCTAGAATCTTGCTGTAGTATATTTTGAGTGCTGGCTAGTATGCCCTTCCCCAAGGAAGTGGCATTTACTGCACTCTTTTCATGGGCTGGGACAGCTCCACCTGCCATTGTGTTTAGCCTGGTTGCCCCCATAATTGTAACATTTTGACCTACTGCATTCAATGGTGAAGATGTCCATGGGCTTGCTGTGGCCTCCAAAGGTTCTTGAGCCTGAGGGGGCATCCCTGAAAGGGGTGAATTGAGATCTAGAGAGCTTAAAAGCCTCCATAGAATTTCCAACTTGTGTAATTTTCTCACTGTAATCATCAATGGTGACTTGTCATTCATTGTTGGGATAAATTTGCTGCATGATGGGTTTGGCAGTGTTTCTTTCTAGAAGGCCAACCCCTTCTGAATCCATCACTCCCACTTTTTGGTAGTATGTGAGCCAATGCATGATGAATGTTTGTACCTTTTCATCACCTCTCATGAGGCAATGTTCCAGACATTGTTTGGGCAGGTCAGTCTTGTTTATAGTCATGAACTGCTCCTTGAGCATGGTAGCTACCTCAGCATCATCTGGCCACCCATGCAAAGAATTTCTAAGATATCTTTTTATTTGCACATAAGCCCATTGACCCATGTGGTTTTTGTTGGCTTCTTCTGACTTGGGACCAATGTGGGTAAAGACCATGATGGCCTGATTCTTGTTTGTTCAGAATGCCTCAGTGTTGGTGTCCATGTAGAGATGTAAGTTGAGCCACCAGGACTCATTCTCAATAAGACCCATCAAACCTCCCAGGTTTGAGGACTCATTCTACCCTCTTTGATATCATTGTTGCAATCACTGGTAGTTGCTGGGTTTGTAATGTTGTCAGCTGGGCCTGAAGGGAATTAATTGTGGCAAGTAGCATGGTGATGTTGAGAGTGGGCACTGCTCCTTGCCATTACTGCACAAGCTGTGTGCTCATTTCTTCATACTCAGAAAATGTCAGGTCAGGGTCCATCTGAGGTTGCCATAGGTAAAGCTGTCATTGCTGTCTAGTTACAAGACACTGCTCAAGGAGTATGTTGTTGGGGGTATATGCCTATATTAGGGCAGGTGAGTTTCTTAATCAATTAGGGATTTCAGGTTCTCATCTTGGGTATCAGTGGTTTCATAGGAAATTGTCAAAATACTCTTGCTGGTAGATGTAGAGTTTGTCAAGGGTGGAAGTATTGCTAATGTTACAGAGACTGGCACATAAGAAATCAAAGAATTTGAGGAGAAAGTCCTTTTGTTCTATTTTGATCAGAACAGCATCATCTGGATTGTTTTCAGTGAGTGGGGGAGGAGGGGAGGATTTGCACTTGAAGAAGGGCATCATCCATTTCTATCATTATCTGTGAGGATTGAGATCACTCCAGCAGAGAACCTATTGGGCCAATGACCTTCCCAACTAGAATATGTAGGTAGCATATGTACTTGGTGGGCACAATACTGCTCTTGTGCCAAGTTGTAGGCCTAACTACTTATTATATGTAGAGTGGAAATGCACCTCATGTGGATGTAGGAATGTGTTCCCAAAGGAAGAAGAACTACGGTAGAGGGCAGAGATTAGTTGCTTTAACTCCTCTCAAGAAGACCCTTTGTGCATGCCCTAAGGGTTTGCACATACATGGCTGTAGGGCTGAGGTATACATAAAAGAGGGGGGGGTAGATATAGTGGTTCCCATTAAGCCTCAGATGGCCAGCTATGAGTTTTTCCCTTATCACAGGGAGGTGCAAGCAAAGATGAAGAGAGTAGAGGTAGAGGATGTTGGTGATGGTAGTTGATGAGTAGTTAAGTTCTATGTAAGTGACTGCTAGATCCCATACAGGACTAGGGCCACCAACACTAGGACTTGTAGGAAAAGGGGACAAGTGAATCAAGGGGAAATACCTACAGGAACTTGACTGGAGTTCTTGGGGTGATGGGATTCACGAATTTAAACTATTACAGGTGTTTGTACATATTGACTACTAGGTCCATGCATGTGTAGCCCAGAACATTCTGGACTATAGTGTAAAGTAATGAAATGGAAGAGAAAAGGACAGAGATTAAATACATGTAGTATATGATATCATGTGATATCATAGGTCTAGACCAGAGGTCATTGTCATATACTGAGAATCAGCTAAGTCCAACTCTGGACTTCTCCACCTACACCCTGTCCTCTCACATCAACTCTGGGTCTCTGGACATTCAGAGTTCATATACCTATGTAGTATTATTCTAGCACCTTTACTGTGTACATTCTCACCTCCAATCCTGCACTCATTTAGGAGTATAGCTCTGGTTTTCCCCTTACTTCATCTCTGCCTCTTACTTAGCTTTAGCAAGCATGCAAGTAACCAGGCTCTAGACTCCCATATATAAACTTTGTAAAGTAATTCTGTAAACCTTAGTCTAATATCATCTTAGATTCTCCTCCTGACCTCCAACCAGACCTTGATGGTCTGTTTCTGCTCAACTTAGAAGTCTACCTTCTAAAGTCTTACACTCATCTCAAGGATTGCTTGTGATCCTCTCAACCTCCGGCCTCCACTCCACAAATCTGGGACAAGGACTGACAAGGGCACACCACATACAGTGAAGGCAAGTCCCATCTGTCTAGCATAACTCCAGAGTTCTGGAGTTAGCCTCAGAGAAGAAACAGTCTTAACAGTCATCACATGACTGGCATAGACAAAGGAAAGAATGATGAGTCTGAAAGATAAGATAAGATGTCTGTGAGGGTTACAATAGAGGCTAATGGGCATGTTTGTAACATGGGCCAGAGGTGTAGGATTTGTTGGTAGGCATGATAAAGGGCATATAAGGGGGAACCGATGCCTAGATTGGAACTACCAAATGGAAGTCAGCTGTTGAAATCAGCAAGTGTGCACATAGCTGCATGTGCTGGATGCATGGGGAACTGCAAGGCATTGCCACACCATACAGTATACCATCTATTCCTCTGTATTATTTACTCTAAGATATGGATATGTATGTGCACTGATACCTGCTTTCTTGTTCCACCCTATACATTCTACTATGAGAGCATGTGCTTCACTCTTTCTATTCAATACTATTTGTATATAGATGACCTTCTTGTAACTGGTTGGCTCAGTTTATTTGCCTATAGCACAATGGCTGAAGTGAGTCCTTTATATTACCTAGATCTATCACAATACTAATCTACATGTACATAGTTCTTCCATTTAGATGAACATCACTGAGTTCATTTGCCTGTAGTGCAATGTTCTGCCATTTAGATGTGTGTGATCCAAATCAATTAGTGCAAATCTATTATGTTATGAGCCCTGATTTCTAATCATGTTGACAACCACTGTTCCACTCACCCCCGATACATTGCCCAGCAATGTGCCCAAGCTTGACATTAGCAGATCAAACTGGGCAATCATCTTTTTTTATGTTCAGAGGGCCATAGATGCAAAGGATCTATGGAAGCATCTTGATGGGATGGCAATGGAGCTGACACTGTCTGCTCTGACTCTGACTACTTAGGAAACAACTTTGTTACCAAAGTGGAAAATGAATGAGAAAATGACTAAGAACCTACTTACGCAACATATCCCTAACTTGATTTATTCATTCCATTAAAATGGCAGTGGATATGTGGAAAGAGGTTAGCAAAGAATACACAGAAAAGACGGCTTACAGAACTCACTATTTAGAAATTTATTTCGATCTCACACTGGCAACCCTTCAAATCCGTATTAAGTTCATTTCAATCCAGTATATCTGGTTTTGTCTTTGGGAATCCGGGAAGGTGTAGTGGCAGAGAGTTGGGTGATGAAAGCAAGTCGAGTGGTAACTCACATCCGTTTTCATTTCATTTGATCAATTTCAGCTTTTATTTCCTTCCAGTTATTTACCAAGCTACTTTCTATTATGTTCAGGTTTGCACCAGATCGGATACAGATTGGATATGGATACACACACAAAGACATGGATATGGGTACAAACGAAGTATATAGACAGGAAGATCTTACATTCCAAGCACACCCTTAATGGTCACCAGCTTGCCTACCAGCTGTGCCATACTCACACCCAAATCTGCCAGCTCAGCTTCTGCAGATTTCATCCGCCCCTGAACTATGATGATATGGCCTTTGAGCTGCTTTATCACTCATACACCAGCCTCTTGGGTTGATCCAGTAGTGGCTGGTGCCAGGACCATCTTCACCCACTTGGCAGATCGCTTTGGGACTTCTTTCCCTTCTTCATTGTCGATGTCATCTTCTGCATCCTCCTTGACCAAACTCTCGAAATCAATTATGTCGGCGGTGATCTTCATTTGTGCCTTGCAGTGGGCAGTTCTGGTCGGAGGTGCTGGGTGCAAATCTGGTTAGTAACATAAGGGATCTGGTGGACCATACATACCAGGCGCCTTTCCCTTCTCCTTCAAGACCTCCATGACTTCCTCAGTTTGTCCCTTTCCGCCCCTCCTAAGTGACTTACTACACTTTGCCTTCAACCGGACACACTGGTGGCAAGTTTGCCCTTCTAGTCCATGACACGGGTCCGACCTTCCATTACACCCTGTCACAGGCACGATGTCTTGTGCATGATGACCCAAGGGCACATTTTCCTTGTCACCTGTGAGCCCTCATCAGTCTTCATTGTCATCGTCGTCTTCGGCGATAGGTCACACACACTGGAATCCATTAGCTTGGTAGCTGTACAAACCAGGAGCTCACTTTCGGCCTTGAGATGTGGATTGACATCCGCACCTCAGGTCAATGAACCAAATGTGGTTCATCGACAGGCGGTGCCACTTGAGAAGCGATACTGGCTACCACTTTTGTCGTCCCTATAATCGTCATTGTCATTGCCATTGCCATTGTCATTGTCCATCACTCATTTGTCTCGTATTTGTCGTCCTGTTGCTCTTGCCTTGTCATCTAATCCAGTTTTTGAACACCTGGATTGTTTTCCTTTGTTCTAGACTCGTATTTCCATCCTGATTCACTCGAACATCATCCCTTGCTGAGGTCTGTCGCAGCAATCCCTCCCTCCCTCATGCCCTACCTACAGAATCACTGGGACGAGCGATACTCACCCGCTTTCCCTCTTGTCACCTAGACAAAACACACTTAGATTTTTACAATGGTGTGGTTGGGTTGTTGAAGCCAAGGAAATCCAAGGATGATGTTCTTGGTTACACAGTTCATGACATGAAAGAGGGTCTTGTGATATGTCCCTCCTACTCGGGAGTAGAGGGTGGTGGTGAAGAGGATCTTCCCATTTTGGTTGGGAGTCTTGTCTATATTGAGGACAGGGATCAGAGTGGCGAGGCAGGTTCATGGGAGTCTGTGCTTCTGGATGAAGCTCTAGTCTCTACAGGAGATCTAAGCTCTGGAGTCGATGAGAGCACAGGATGCAATGACTGGAAGAGTATTCAAAGGCATCACTAGCGAGAGGGGAATTCAGACGGATTTCTTGGAAAGAGAGGCTAGTGATATATTTAATACTGTAAGTGAAGGAGGTCCTCACATTGCGTGAGCCCTCCCTTTTAAAAATCCTTGTTGAAGACAGTGAAGGCCACTTTTCCGACCTTGGCTTCTTCACCAGTTTCATCATCATCGTCATCCTCCACTTCTTCGAACTGGGGAATGTCTTCTGCCACCTTCCTCACTTCTTTCTCCTTGGTCTTCTTTGGCTGCGAGGGGGAGGGGAAGGTAGGGCAGACTGTGGCCCCATGACCAGGCTTCCTGCAGCGAAAACAAAGGTTCTTGGCGATGCATTGTTTTTGTTCTTCAGGGGAGATAGCTTGGAAATGCGTACAGCATCCACATTGATGGCATCAGGATCTCGGGTGGGCCTGGTAGAAGGGTTGTTGAATGAGCGATAGGGGATACCATACTTGGTCTGCCGGGTGATGTCATCGGCCTTCTCCTACTGGGTCATGAAGTGGATCACCTTGTTATACCAATTATTGATCTTGGTGGGGGACAGTATCCATCCCTATAATTTGGCGCATAAGGCGAGCAGGAATTCCAGCGGAGAAATAGCCAATCAGTACATTTTCATCAACAATCTCCGAGGTTTGGACTGAATTGCAGAATTTGGAGATTGTACTGGTTTACCTCCAAGGTAGTGGTCCACTTCTTCTTGGAGTCATGGAAGCAGTGGGTGGAGAGCCAACTGATGCCAGAGTCTTGGTGTCATGGTATTCAAAAGCTTTGCAGAACTCTGTGATGAAGTTTTGGAAAGTCCTGAAGTTCAGGGGGGAGGTTGCTAGTACTGCTTGTCAAAAGGTTGCCACCCAGGTGAGAGCGGGTCCCTTGGTCATGTAGGAGAGGGGGAACATGACCCTCTTAGTGTCAGTGTTGTAAACATCTTCATTTACTAAGAGGTAGGAATCACATAGAGTCGAGCCAGGGAATGGCTTTTGCGTAGTCACCGTTGAAAGCATCAGAAGCCCCAATGTGGAGTTCAACAGGCCTGGCAGAGGACATTGGGTTGGCTGGGGTCAGTGGGGGTTGGCTGAGGGGAAGGAGATCAAAGGGTGGGGGTGGATGAGAAACTAGGGTAGGGGAAGGAGGTGTCGGCAGCCAGGGAAGGGTCAGGGCTGCAGAGAGGTCATGAGCAAGGGTCAAAGTAGAATCTTCTTCTTCAGGGTAGCGAAGAGGGAGATGAAGGTCAGAGCTTCCCTCTTTGGAGTGGTGAGAGGGTGGGTCTGAGGGAGATTCTTCTCGGTGTTGGCCTCATGGGATCCCTCAAAGGGACAAAGGCAGGAGTGATCTAGGTGGAATGGTGAAGGACCTGCAGCAATGGCAGTCCTAGAAGGAGGAACCTAGTTCTTTTGTTGCACTTGGACCTTGTAGGCACAAGTATAGACTCAAACAACAAAGGTGATGTGAAAGCTCACTACAATTGAGTGTTTCTCAACCAAGAGGATAGAGGATGAAGGCTGAGGGTTCGCTTGAACAAAGCGACAAAGGCAAGGGAGTTCCCTAAACAAAAGGGTGAAGGGCTGAGGGTTGTTGAGAATATAGATGACAATCTATACTAGCCCCTATCAGATCAGATATTTCTTAGTATTATTTTACTTTATCCAATCCAGACCTTTAGTCTAGACTTTGGCTGACACTATTCATGTTAGTAATGTTCTAGAACTATGATGTCATACTGACATCATGATTGCACCAATATGACATCATAGCACACCATACCTTGAGTTCTATATGCCATTTGCTGATTACTTAGAACTCTTACTTAATCTTCTACATTGTTTCTATCTATGATCACTTTTGTACATAGATACAAACAATACCTCTACATATATAAGATGATCAGTTTAGTGATGATCTAATCTAACAAGTTATCTCTCTATTCGTTTCTCCTGAGTCTCTTAGCTTTGTCCCTTCGCATTCGGGTTATCTCCCGAAAAGGGTTCCCTAGGTTTAAGGGACAAGGATGAAGGTGCTCAAGGTTGGTGCCCTTGCAGCTACTGAGGAAAGGCAAGGTTACCCATTATGAGATAGAATGGGGATCGGTTAGTGATGAGTGAGGGTGGTGGTTCTGGGTGAATTCGGCATGGGAGATCATTTCAGATCACAAGGTAGGGTTATTTTCGCAGAAGATGTGGAGATAGGTTTCTACTTCCTAATTGACCCATTTGGTTTTTCCATCAGATTGAGGGTGGTAAGCGGTTGACAAGGAGAGGTTGTAGTTCAAGAGTCTGCTGAGTTCTTTGGCAAAGGAGGATGCAAATTGAGGACCCCGATTAGAGATAATTTTATCATAGAGCCCAAAGTGAAGGAACACCTTATGGAAGAAGAGCGTGGCGACCCCTTTAGCAGAGATTGTTTTCTTGGTAGGGCAAAGAATGGTCGACCCCCTTAGTAAATCCATGGTCAACCACGACCAATAGGGAATCAAAGGAAGATGAGACTGTGAGATCAGTGATAAGATTGCAACTGATTTGTTCAATGGGGTGAGTAGAGTGAGAGTGGATGGGGGAGAGGGGTGGGATGGTGGGGTAAGTGTTGGATTTGTTTTGTTGGCAGGTAGCACAGCCATTGATGTACTTGCAAACAAAGGAGGCCAAGCCAAGCCAAGCCACCAAAATTCAGAGGAGACAAGTTGACATGGTCTTAAGAAAGCCAGGGTGACCATTGGAGGGGTGGTTGTGGCAACATTCAAGGATGGAACAATGGAGGGAGTCATGTGTGGGACTATAGACCTGATCTTTATAGGTGAGTATCCCAGATGAGTATTGGCCAATCTGAGAGGTGGGAGTGGAAGGTGGGAGGGATGGAGCCAGGCATTGACTGGAGGGCAGTTAGGACAACAGGGTGGTTGTGGAGGAAGATTGGATTCAGTGAGAGAGAGTGGAGTCAATCAAATTGACAAAGAGGGAAGGTGGGTGAGGGGTAATTTCATAATTGTTAGAAGAGTCTGGGGGAAGGAGATCTGGCCTGTGAAAGAGGACATTGGGGCCAGCCAGGAGTGAACCTGGGACATGGATCATGGAGAGGTTGAAATCAGCAAGGTCCTGGAGCCAGTGAGCCTGGCATCAGTTGAGGTTTTGTGGTTGGTTGTCTAAAGTAGGTGAGGTTTTTGCGGTTGGTGAAGACCTGAACCAGGAAGGGGAAGCCATGAAGGTAGTGCTGCCAGGTTTTAAGAGAGCAGATGACAGCTTGGCGTTCTTGATCATAGATGTCATAGTTTTGTTCAGTGGGAGAGAAGGATTGGGAAAGATAAGAGCACAGATGCCAATTGCCATTGTTGGCGTCTGTCTGAAGGAGGATCCCTCCCAAGGCAAATTTAGAGGTGTCAGTAGCGATGGCAAAAGGGGCAGAGAGGTCAGGAAGGTGAAGAACAGGTTTCATCAAGAATAGAGATTTAAGGGTGTCAAAAGTGGTTTGACAGGAGGGTGACCAGGACCAGGTTGAGGGCTTTTTGGTGAGGTCAATGAGAGGACAGGCAGGGTCAGAGTAATTAGAGGTGAACTATCAGTAGAAATTGGAGAAGCCATGGAAAGAGCAGATGTCTTTGACTTTTAAGGGGTAGGCGACTTGGTGATTCCATTGAGTTTTACAGGGTCCATGGTGAGTTGTCCAGGTTTGACAATCATACCAAGGTATACTACTTCGGAGGCCACAAAGGTACATTTTTCTAGTTTAAGATGGAGGTCAAGTTCCATCATCTGTTGAAGGACCGATTTCATATGGTTTTCATGTGTAGCAGCATTGGGGGAAAAGATAAGGAGGTTGTTCATGCAAATCACTAACCAACCTTCTGCTATCATATCTTGGAAGGAGTCATTCATGAATTGCTGAAAAGTTGCTGGAGAGTTGGTAAGGCTGAAGAACACGACTGTTGGTTCAAAGAGTCCTTTATGGGTAATGAGGGCAGCTTTCCATTGGTGACCATCTTCGGTCCAGACATTGTTGTATCCCCATCATACATCGAATTTGGTGAACAATTTGGCATCTTGAAGCTTATCTACTAGGTCAGAAATGAGGGATAGGGGGTATCATCTCTGGTGGTATGGTCGTTCAGGTAGCGATAGATTGGCAGGGGCAGAGTCCTCCATCCTTTTTCTTGACAACGAAGAATGGAGATGCTTGAAGGGAATTGGAGGGATGGATTTTTCCAGATTTAAGGTTCTCATTCAGAAAGGTTTCCATGGCTAATTGTTCTTCAGAGAGAGAGGGTAGATTTTTATGGCATTGAGAACAATGGATTCCTTCAGATTGATTTCGTGGTCATAAGATTGAGAAGTTGGTATATAGTCAGCTGTTTCCTTGGTAAATACTAGGAGGATTTTTGAGTACTCCATGGAAAGGGAAATTTTTGGTTTGGATTTTTCAGCTTTCATAGCGAGTTCCGTAGCTGTGGTTAGTTTGGTGATAACTGATGGGACAGCCCAAATGCAACATGTTGGCTGCCTGTTGGACACACACACTGCTTGTGTCTATGCTACTCTGCCTTTTCCTCTGCTGCTCATGGCAACTCCTGTCCCTTCAGGATCTCCCACTCTCTTGGCAACCTCTGGCCCTTCTGACTCTACCTCTGCCTTCGTCTCTGTCCCTATTCCTGATCCTATTCCTGATCCAGCTCCTGCTGCTCCCTTACCTCCACTCCTACACCAGCCCTTACCCCTGACCATGCACTACCACACTAGGGAGCCCTTTAGAGTGAAGCAGGAGCTGCATTGTATTATACAGTGAATCATTCTGTTTTTACAGGCCCATTGGACATACTCAGTCTCAGTCTCTTGTTTTAGATAGCTGTAGAGGTGTTGGTGAGTGATGGAGAACACATTAACATGTCAGGGAAGTGTGGGAGAGGGTTGTTGAAAGAACCAATCATGTCATTGGGTATCTTTGGCATGGAAGGAATACAACTACCTGTTGAAAGTTGAGGGATTCATTAATTGCTAAGGTATGGTCAGCCCAGTCAATAGTGGGGTTGATAGTCTTGAGCCAGGGGAGTCAGAGGATCACATTGGTCCACCCACATGTCATGACATGGAAGGTGACTTTCTGAGTAATTCCTTTAATGTTCAGGAGTAGGGTACAGGCATGGGTTACATTCCCATTCTTGTTGGCAGAGTGATCTATGATGTGGACAAGGAGAGGTGTAGTGAGTTTCAAGGTGGGGAGTCAATGTTTCAAGATGAAGTGTCGATTGATGCAGGAGATGTTGCACTGCTATTGAAAAGGGCAAAAGTGTTGACGGCTTTAAGGGTGTGTGATGGTACAATCAACAGGATTGGTAGTTGCATAGATTGGGCAGTAGATATAGTTACAGGAGCACAGGTAGGAAAGGGGAGGACCCGCGTCAAGGAAGGTCCCCTGTTTAAAAATCCAATGTGGAGAAGGTTACTTTTTGGACTGTCACTTTGTCATCATCATCAATCTCTTGAAGGTTGGGGATTTCCTTGTCTTCTTTAACTTGTTGAACTTTTTCTCCAGAGTTCAGCAACTGGAAAAGGTGGGACAGCTGGCACTATTATGCCCAGGTTTTTGGTAGCAGAAACAAAGTCCTTTCTTAAAGCAACATTTTCATTCTTCAGGAGTGAGTTTGGAGATGTGGACAGTGTCAATACCCATGGTATCAGGATCTTTCGCTTTGAAAGGGGTCGGGAAAGAGAACATATGATAAGTTTGATGAGAGGGGGTCTTGTTGTGTTTGGTCATCTTATTGGCTTATTTCCATTGCATCTAGAAGTGGGTTGCTTTGGCATACCATTCCTTGATGGTTTGGGGATAGAGTTCATGGAGAAGATGCAGCACATCAAAAGAGAAGGGATTCCTGAAGCGAAGTAGCTAATAAGGGCATTTTCATCAGCAATGGTTGCTAGGGCAACACAGTTTTGAAATGTGGAGATATAGATTTCTAAGAAGGGTCTGTATCGCTGGGTTTTGGAATTCATTGTCATTCGATAGGTAGCCAACCAGGCAACTGCATCATTGATGGTGTTGTGATGCTTGAAACTTGAACTCAGTAATGAAGTCATTGAAAGTTCACACTGTAGAGATACACCTCTTGCAAAATGGTAATACCATTGCAACAGTTTTGTACCTTTTATAAAAAGTTGGAGTTTCATTGATAGTGGGTGTTGTTTGGTCATACAGACAATGATACACATATAAATACCATGTCTGGGTTTTAAATAACTCGCCCACTCCTTTACCTTCAACCACCATCACCATAAGATCTCTTTCCTCTACTCAGAAAAACACCATCCTCTGTATGCTTGATGCTGGACAATTTGCCCATTCTATTGCTGCTACCACTGGTCTCAATGTCTCCACCATTTCGTCCACCATCTCAAGAATTTGTTCTAAGAAACATTCTGAACTTCAGAAGTCTGCTGGAGATTGTCCAGCCAAACTTTCCTCTGCCAATGTTTGCCATGCCATTTGTCTTCTTATCTGTTCTGGCAAGGCAGAGAATGCTGTTTAGGTCACCAAGGCCCTCAAAAATGTTGTCAACTAGTCACTATCCACCATCACAGTGCATAGGCACTTAATGCAGTCTGTTATGAAGACTGTGGTCAAGACAAAACAGCCTCTTCTCTCCAAGAAACATCAGAAAGCTTTGCTTATGCTCATAAGGACTAGAAAATAGAAGACTGGAAGACGGTTATATGGTCTGATGAAACTAAGATCAATTGCCTAAGGTCAGATAGACACAGGTGGGTGTAGAAAAAGGCTGGTGAGAGGCTGAGTGATAGATTGGTGCAAGGTATAGTGAAGTTTGAAAAAGGTTCTGTGATGATGTGGGGATGTATAACTTGGCAGGGAGTTGGCTATGCTACTGAGATTGACGGTAGGATGGAAGGAGACCTTTACCTTCAGATTTCAAAGGATAAAATGCTGAATAACATAGAGCATTATGGTCTCCATCTTCCTATTATCATCTTTCTGCAGAATAATGACTCCAAGCAAACCTGCAGGAAGGTGAAGGACTGGCTTGAGGAGTGGAGTTTCAGGACTATGGTATGGCATGCACAGTCTTCTGACCTGAACCCCATTGAACATATTTGGAGTTACCTCAAGAGAAGACTTGCAGAGCATGAAAACCCTCCTAATGAGATTTATAAGCTATGGGAGAGAATTCAAGTACAGTGGCTCAAAAAACTGTCCGCATGTTTGCATGTTTTACATTAGTTATGACTAAACGCAATAACCCCTAACCCTAGCTCTAAACCACAAGTGTATGGAATGAAGTATGTACGCGTGGCATTCTATTGGTCCAAGAATCAAGTGATTCAGATGAGAACTGATAGAATAGCAGCCATTTGAAAATGACATGTCATACAGACAGTTCCTTGACTTTTCAAAAATTCAACTGTCTAGTACTTGGTATGAGCTCCTTTGGCCTTGATAACTGCCTCAACCCTTCTAGGCATGCTTTCTATCCATTTTTGACACTCTTCCACAGATATCTTCCCCCACTCCACCACCACCCTTTCCCACAATTGATGAACTCCTGTAGGAGCACTCTCATAACCTGAGAGAGATCTTTTGAGGTGATTCCAAGTGTGTTCAATTGGATTGAGGTCTGGAGATT
>JBBPNQ010000386.1:0-18467 GCA_038090975.1 Boletellus pseudochrysenteroides
TACCCACACCCAGGTATGCCGTTCCACGACCACACGCCAGTCGACCGAATTGTATGGGCAGGGCACCAAGTCTCAAAAGCCGCATGCAACATCTCGTCGTGCCCGTCGTGCCCACAAGCTGGACAAGGCCAAGGCTGCTGTCAAAGAAGCTGCAAAACGTGCTCTCAGGACCAAAAAGTTGGCTGAACCTTGCACCGTGTATGTGGGAAATGTACGTTACTCGCTCTCTTCTCGATCTCGATCTCACGCATGATCTGTCGTCAAGATCGGTCCTGATGTGGACGAGAACGCGTTGATAACGCATTTCAGATGCTGCGGGAATATCCTGTCCGCCAGGATACACTGTTGCGGTGGTGTGGCTATGACGGTCAAGCCTCCCCCCGCGAGCTACCACGAGAACATGAGGGTTCGCCAGTATGCCATCTTGACTTTCGAATCCAAACTAGCCAGACAAAAGGCATGCAAGCTAGGGGGCACCCTCGGCGGGCGCAAGCTCACTGTGGGTCGGCTGTTTCGCGACCTGATCCACTGCTCAGTTCCGTTCCTTCAGGTGTCTATAGCCATATCCGATCTTCCTGAAGTCCGGGAAAAGATTACCAAGCGCCTGGATGATTATCGGTCGAGGATGGAACCACCAGATCTGCATCGTGCACAGAAAAGCGCGCTCAAGTAGGATGGTTCGCGATCGCATCAGACGTTGTGCTAATTCGTCGTGTCAGATCCCTGAGGCTTGAGCCGACGATGCTATTAGATCCCAGAGACGAAAAGAAGCGAAAGTTGCGCAGGCGGTTCCTACTTCTGGGTCACAGTCTTGTAGAAGGCATCGTATGACTGTAGATACGAGATATGCATGTGTTGTGTGCTCACTCGGCGCCACTTTCGCACATTGTCCGTCGGCTAAAACAAGTCGGGTCTTTTTCCTCTGGCGACACCCATCTGCGAGCGCGACCCGAGTTGTTCGATATCTCGTTGCTGTCGTCTGCATGGAACTCGTCTGACTATACGACGTGCAGGTAGGATCAGATCTTCCTCGTCCTCAGGCTTCGTCCGACGTCGTATCCAGTCTTTGCTCTCTTGGCGCACTTGGTTCTCGCACAATGGCCAAAACCGCAGCCCTGAATCCAGCGTCTACCCCCTTCTTCCCTGGCAGCATGCGTCTCGGCGAGGACGAGGGCGGCTCGTTGGGTGCGTTTGGTCTTGCAGTTCCCACCCTTCGAGAGCAGGATCAGGCGTCCCTCTCTGTCCTCTCCACTTCTCCTGTCGAACATAGGTCTGGACGCCCCTCTCCAATTCCTCGGGACAGCGAGACCCAGGAGCGCCAGTCCGATATGCGCTTTCATCCCTCCCCACCCGCTCCCGATGTCTCATCGGCTGCACATCATCCAGAGCTCGACAGACCGTATAATCTGCCTCGCGCTCGCGAGATGAGCGCCATTGGGAGCTTGGAGGCTCTGCGAGAAACGGGCGATACACCTGCATCAATTAGCGCGGATGAGAGAGCGCGGACACCCGCAGATTCCCCGTTTTTCTCGGCAACCATCCAGCACTCCAGGGGTTCCATCAATACGCCACCTGTCAACATAATGAACAATTCGTCTCGTTCATCAGCCTACAACGTCAGCGGTCCCTTCGTATCTTCTTCTCCAGTTTCGTCTTTAGATTCCGGCAGTCAGTTCACCTCTGGCGCAGACTTCTCGCCGAACCTTGATGCTCAGCTCAAAACATCACCCCTCATCCAAGATATCATAGACCGTCTGTTGCGATGCGAGTTCACGGCTCAGGAGGTTCAACGGGAACTCCGCGATGTCCACCGCAAAGTGGATTTCCTTGTCGAGCGTTCATTTAACAACGCGCCACAGGCTAGCAGTTCTCAACCGGAGTTCAAGGATCCGTTCGCACCCACTGGAGGTCAATCCACTACTTCCTTTACCATACCAAGAGCATCTTTTAGTGCGGGCATCGCTCCAAACCAGTCCCCACCACCCGACGATATATCCCAGATATCACAGCGCTTAAATACCTTGACCACATCCGTCGGTCAGCTTCTCGCGTTGCAAACACAACAACACATGCAGGGTGCGACTACTCTTGGTCGACTTACTCCTCATACACCAGATATTCCCCCAAATCAGCCATTCGGGGCTAATATCAGTCCCAATCCCGCGTTGCTTGGCCACGGGCTACCAAACCGACCTGAACTGAGGGCTGCTCCTCGTGCCCCGAATCCTCCGACGCGAACATGGTCTGCGGGAAACCTCGATTTGCCCCTGAGGGTGGACAATGTGGCAACCCTCGGGCGTAATGACCCCGCGCGTGACAAGCGCCGGTCCGTCACTGGAGGGCTAATGCGCAGGGAATCGGTCGGTGTGATTGTCTATTTCTAGCACTACATGCAGCTCTGACCTGGTGACCGACAGATTATCGATGGGCAAGGCAGTGACTGGTCAGGCGGTTCTCCTCGCGACAGTGGTCCCATGGTCTCTAAATGGGAGCAATTGAACCTCGCACCTGACTTGCTTCGCTCCCTGAGCAAATTCGGGTGACTTGATTTTTCACACGATCGGTTACCAGGGCTGATGCAGTTGACCGCCAGTGTTGGTCCGCCCAATAAGATTCAGCAGCGCGCTCTTCCTTTCCTCCTTCGAGGTTCTGACATCATCGCACAAGCTCCCCCGACTCAAGAGCGCATTGCTGCATATGTCATACCTGCCATTCAAGTTGCTGTGGTCAATACAACAGGTAGACCTCCCAACAGGGGCCCTCTCGCTGTGATGGTATCCACCACGGTGGATCAGGCAACACAAGCTCAACGCATGATTCGAGATTTGGGAGGGCCCATTGGCATCCGATCAGCATTAGGAGTGGGCATGTCAACTAATGCGAACGACCTTGCACAGGAGCTGCGCCTTCTCCAGCAGAACATGCCACACATTATCTGCGGGACGCCACAAAAATTGCATGCGTTGTTTACCTCCCCAGGAGGTCTCACTGGTTCAGAGGTCCGCTTCTTGGTGCTTGATGAAGTCGATCAGTTGATTGCTCGAAATCTACACGAGTACGTCTTCAACATCGTCAAACTACTCCCTCCCCCTAGGTCCCGTCCCGTGGGTCCCAGCACTCCAACGCCGAGTTCCAATGGCGCGGGTCAATCACCATTCGCCTCGTTTGATACCAACAATCCATTAGCAAGTATAAACTCTGCACGGAGATACTCTGCTATTCCTCCATCACCTCCTAACGACCTGGGAGGCAACCCAACGATGATCGAGCGTCAAACCGCCCTATTTTCGAACACGGTACCTCAGGATGTTCTGAACCTTGCGACGGCTATCCAGCTCAGGGAACCCGTTAGGGTCCTGGTACGCCGCGATGGGAACGTCACTAGTACCGAGACGAGTCAAGGTTCCCGAGGTTTACGTCAGTTTTACTTGTACCTCGCTTTCACGGCCGGGGGTCGAGCAGATTCCACGAATGTCGGTGCGCCAGGTGGCGGCCATGGAATCATCGGTTCAGGCAGGGGGAGTTCAAGTGTGGAAACTGCCCAAGCACGAGAGTGGAAGTTGGAGGCATTGGCTGACATCTTTGATGACATTGAAGTAAGCCAAGCAATTGTTCATGTCGGCGGAATGAACGCCTTGGATTCCGTCATATATAAACTGGCAAGTCGCGGATTGGAAGCGGTCCCGCTTGTGAGCCTATCAGCCTGATGTCACTATCCAGCTGACCTATTTCTTCAGCACGGAGAAATGAATGCTGGAACAAAGCTGGCAGCTCTGAACAAATTCAGAAGTACTGCTTCAGTCATGATGAGGCAACCATTGACCAAGGTGTTGGTTGTCAATGACGTCCAGGTCAAGATCCCAGAGATATCTCACGTACCTCTTATCATCAACTATGGTATATCAAGCTCTCCAATCTCTCACCTCTTTGCTAAAGACTTTGCAGACCTACCCAAGGCAGTAGAAGAATATGCTCACCGGTAGGCACTGCCATTTTGTATTCTCTTTTCTCTTAAGTCAGTGTTTTGGCAGTGTTGCTCCCGCCATCGCGTCAAGCTACGCACGCGCCGGTGTTATCATAAATTTCGTGACTGCGACGGGCGGGGATGTTGAGATGCTGCGTTCTATTGAATGCTTCTACAAGTAAGGGTTCGGATTTGTCCGCAAAGAACCTGACTCACTGTGCACTATCTCGCAGGATAAAATGTGTACGCTCTTTTTCTGTCTCTTGTTCGGAAGTGCACTGACGGGCGTTCACAGCCTGAAGTTCCACCGAGTCTTCGTGATATTCTTTAAATTTGACGAACCCTCTTCCTCTGTATCCTTACGTGCATGGGTCT
The DNA here is from genome assembly GCA_038090975.1 of Boletellus pseudochrysenteroides. NCBI lineage: Eukaryota > Fungi > Basidiomycota > Agaricomycetes > Boletales > Boletaceae > Boletellus > Boletellus pseudochrysenteroides. The sequence goes on from JBBPNQ010000386.1 coordinate 4,340, forward strand.
GGTTTTGCTTACTCACACCACCAGTTACCGGCTACTATATCAACATATACAGGTAACCCCCCGGTCACTGATCCGTTCTATACCCGCATATCCGGCACCCCAAAACCACACCCATACGAATGAAACTGTTTCCGTACTAACTTGACTGTCGATTGCTCATATTACCTGACACCTATCTTCTCGATCCTTACCACTGTATAGCAGAAGTTCCTCTTTCACTATGATTGCGTTTCCTTGCGTATACTGTGTTACATGAAATTTTTCGTCTTCTCGCGGATACATATTTTATATATCAACATTGGACCACCAATATCTTGAGTGTGCCATCTTCGCTGCATGACGCAAGATGTTTCTCGGTGGGTGCATCAGTAGACTGCCATGCCAATCTATGAATCTGGTCGACATGGGCAACGCTGAAATTAAAGTTAAGTTTCATATGAACAGGTCCGCGGAATCGATCATACCCGATGGGGATTGAACATGCAGCTTCCCATTTTTCAGGAGTAACGAGTAGGTTGCTATAGATAACAATCTCTCCCGTTTCCAAACCGATAGCAAGCAATCGCCTGCCTGCTCGTCAGACCCATCATCTTACCGAACAATGGAAATCCACTTTACCTCTTGGTGTTGAGGGAACAAAAAGCAACTGCAGTCGCTGCTTCGTTGAATTTTAACGTGGCAAGCGTCGGCCACCGGTCCGAACCAGCTCTCGGAGACCAGATTCTCACCTGACAAGATTTCCATAAGCGCATACCATCAAGGTAGACAAAGAGACACATACCGTTTTGTCCCGAGAAGCAGTGGCAAACACGTCCCCTTCGCGGCTCCACGCACAATCCCAGTTGATTCGTGCATGGGACTTGTCTGCAGCAACAGGGTAATATCCTGCGGAGGGAGATTAATCATGTGATGACCAGGTCGCTCGGGGCGGCCACATACCGTCGTCCCGCTTTTCAAACGATCTCCACGTGCGATCACGGCTGACAGTGACAATATAACGATCGTCCGGGCTGAAGGCGATACGTGTGATCGTGAGCGAGTGTCCTTCCAATGGCAAGCCGAATGGTTGGTATGTGGACGTTGAGTACACACGAACCACAGCGTGTTGTGCAGAAGTAGCCCTGCAAGCGGTGGCCAGTAAATCACGAGAGTTGGATGAGGCGATCGTTATCGACTGATCGGAAAGGGCGTTCAATGCCACATGTTCGAAGAGAAAAATCTATTGTCACCTCGTAACCATGGCCGAAGAGCTTCTCAATTTCTGGCCAGAGCGTTGTAGCAGCGAGTTCGCCTTCAAACGGTCGCCTATCTGGCCGCGACGGGTCTAACTGAGCCGGTGCTGCCGAAAGCACAATGTTATGGTGGACAATGACTTCAAGTGAAGAGCCGAACCCTCACTGACTGCCTTGTTCGACAACCCCAATGGAGGCACATGGGCAGCAATCGGCCGTTCTCCCTAATAGATGTCATCAGTCTGCTTGCCACCTAGGGTTCTTCCGTGACCCTTACGGTACTCTCTAATGCACCACGAACACCCAGCTTCTTAATCGTGTCTACAAATCCCTGAGGAGCTTCAAAAATACGGGCGACCTTTTCGTCTGCGACACTTGCGAATGTCCAAGGTCCAAGCCAAGTTACGCCCACAAGGTCATATCCATGCACTTGAGGGCGCGCCAATTCATGCCATACTCCCGATGAACGTGAGACAGAGGAAGGGAAGGGAACAGCGCCGTGGACACGGACCGTCTGATCCAACCTAACCCACTTAGCCTGACACGCAGATGTATTTGTTCAACCCAACTCACCCGACAGAGATGACATATTCTCCAGCAGGGCTCCAATCAAGGTCCTTTACCGGCCCGCCGTGCCCGGTAATAGCACCAATTTCTTTCCACTGCGTGGTATCCAGGTCGCCTTCTGTTGTTTGCACAGTTTGCCAGCGCCTCCACCCTCCATTCCACCCCCACCCTATAACCTCATTGCCTTGCTTGGTTTTCGCCCAAAGTCCGCCAACAAACCCCCCAAGGCGCTGGCCACCAACATCGCCAAACCGCTGTCGGTTGACCCATATTGAACCAGTTGTTACATCGCTAGATGATGCCGAGTGCAATATTTGGCTTGGAGACCACAGAATTAGAGAAGAGTCTGTTGAGCTTGATAAAAGAGTTTGCAGTGGTGAAGCGCTTGGTGGGGCAGAAGGTGCCCATGCCAGCGACGTCAGGCCTGCTTCATGTCCGACGAGCAGTGCATCGAATGTTATGGCGTATTGTCGAACCCTTTCAACGCTCGGTCACATAGTCATGGGCAGAGTGGGGAGAAAAACACACCCATGATCCTTGGATTTTACTGTCAAAACATGACGTTTGAGCGAAATTTGTTTTCCGCCTTCTTCGCCCTCTGTAGGATCCGTAAGAGAATCTTCGAAGGCATCTAGCAATTCATCGCTGAGTGCACTGGTACATCCATTCCTGTAGCTCTGATTTTTTGTGATCTCGAGAGCACCGATATTCCACAATCTGATTGTTCCATCCTGAGAGCCCGAAGCAAGGATGAGCTGATCGTCGGAAGAGTCCCCCGCGGATGGTGTCTGTGTGCAGAACGCCAGGGCTCGCACCCAGTCTTCATGACCTGGAAGGGAAACAGAACGAACAAACTATGACGACGCTGAAGATTAAAGGGAATTGCGTCAATAGCAAAGATCAGCACACACGTTGCTGTCAGAACGTGTCCAGATAAGTACGTTTCTGTCGGTTCCGGCAATGGCGAGAATAGTAGCTATCAAGAAGTAATGGATTCCGAGTTAATTTTAAAAACATCAGATTTCAAACCAAAACAGACCTTGGGAATGAGGAAGTGTTGCTACGGCTAATGACAGTGGGTACTTTCCCTGGAGGGAGATGACCTGAGCCATCTGGACCTTGACTATGGAACAGCAGGGTCAGGACCCTCGACCGCATAGACAGGAAGCGTTTGCGTACGAATGTTTTGTTCATCGACAATGGACCATATCTTGACGGAGGAATCGGAGCTACCTGTCACTATGAGGCCTCCAAACACAGAGAGAGCGGAGATTGGTTGGGAATGCGCATGTACGGTGGCGGTATCCTTCCACTGACGTTGATTGTGGGGTCAGATAGACTATGGGGATGAAGGAGAGTCATCATACTCTTTCGGACTTTTGCCAGAACCGAACCTGCCCTTTGTCGTCTGCGCTCACGAGAAAGTCGTTGCGCAGAAATCGCACGCAGGTCACCAAACCCTCGTGACCTGCCAGAGTTTCGTGGATACCCCTGTCACTTCCGTCCTAGAGGGTCTGAGGGCATCAGCTGATAGAGAGCGGAAGAAAAGCTGGCCGACTCGCGTCGATGTTCCACAAGGCTACGAGACGACCTGTTCCAAACGCTACGAGGGTAGAGTTGGGCGACAGATGGGCGGCATGGTTGAAGCGATTGGCGGATGCGGAAATGTAAGCAGTCGACACTTTGATTTGAACCATCCAGCTGCGAGCAACACTACTATCCACGCGTCGAGCGTCGATCTTATCAGTCACGTGCGTGCCTACCAACCAGCAGTAATGTCATATCCCAAAGCCTAGTACTAGGATCAGTAGTAGCTTCCGACTAGTACACAGCCAAATCGATGCCCTGGGCCAGGATGTCGGCCAGATACATCCTTTCCTCAGCTAAAATAAGGAGGCCAGACTTTGTGAAGACCATGTTGGCGCTCATGCTGTCTAGGAAAAATTTGCCGACGAGTGCGCCCCTGGAGTTCCATACGTGTGTTCCATCTCCACACCCTGCATACACATTCCCGTTTGTGTCAACCTGGACGCCATCCGGGATGCCAGAATCACTGTAAGCAAAGACACGACGGTTTGTGAACGACTGCATTACTGGATCCACGTCATACTGGTAGCTGTTGCAGCGCGGAGTAAGGATGCCTGTAACAAACACATTCAAGGGGACTTACATTGTTGCAGGATATGTCTGGTTGTTTCCCAACAGACCACTGCATACACCCGTGTCGCTCCTGAAGAATTATTTGTAAAACAGTAAGCAGACATATCAGCATCTCGCTCACACGAATGCAGTTCTACCGTCTGAGGTAAATGCGATGCCATTTGGGTGTAAGAATTGATCGGCAACAGCTCGCACTTGACCAGTCGAGGGATCGAAGCGGTATACTTGGGAAGGTAACATCGGTTCGGAACGGAATCCAAGCATCCAGCCGTATCTACACAAACTTGTCAAAATTTGTCTGCCTTCCAGGTCAATGAAGGAGTTACGTGGGATCTGTGAAAAACATGATATTAGTGCCAGGCAACACCTTGATATCGTTTATGGCGTTGAACTGCCTGCCGTAAAAGTTATCCAGCAGGACAGTGGTATTGAACGGTGGACGGGGGTTCACGAGTACAACTGAAGGAGGCAAAAGCGCACGACCCGACGTGACAAAGAGGAGATTTCCCTTGTAAGGTCCCGTGCCACCATTGACCATCTGTACAGTATCAGGAAGGTCTAACTGAACAATTATGAGAGATGTCCTCCTGGCGTCCAATGTAAATGCTGCTCACGGTCTGAATTTGTATGTTGACTCCGCCGGTAGTGGAAGCAAGGGCATTATCAACTTTCGTCATGTTCAGCATCGAGACGACACTATTATTGTACCAGCCACTATATCCAAGAGGACCACCATCGTTGCTGGAAAAGAAAACAACGTTGAGGTCCGGCACATAAACCGGCGCTTCGTGAGCAAAGGCAAAGCCTGGGTGCGATGCGACAAGTCGAATAGTTGCGTTCGGACCTGTTATGTCGAGGAAGGAGGAATCGAAGACTTGGATGAAGGGTGGGTTCGCGTCTGTGGGATTAAACCCCACGAACGAGTCGTTTGTACGCCATTGAGTGTAGTCTGCACCCACGACATTATATTCTAGGGGGTTAGTGAACTGCGTTTGTTAACAATATCCTTATGGGCCTCGGTAGAGAACATACCACAGCCCCAGGAGGTAAGGTGAGACCCGACGAGTTATCGGCCGTCGTGGTTGACGCCACCGCAATGGCAACTGTCACCACAGCAATGGCTGATACAGCCGTCGCCAGGCAAAGGGCTGAGAAAGAGACTTGCTTTTGTTCTGACTTCTTGACATTCCTGCTCACACCAAGTTGGCACAAGTGGTTCCAGATGAACGTTTGAGCAAGTTCAGACTCACCCTCTCGAGACGCGTTTATTATCTTGGTCGCCGAGCTTGTAACCCTCCATGGCAGTTCGTGATCACTCGGAGGGCTGGGGCGGTAGGAAGTAGGGACGCGACATGCCACACGCCTTACCACATGGCTGAGGCGGGCAGGGAAGATACCAGACAAACAGAGTAACCAACTTGAATTCAATTCTAGTACCTCAATGAAAACGGCTACACTTTTCTGTGAGTGGTCCTCATGGCGCTTCAACGGACTTGCAGAGATGGGCGTAGGCCCGGCGTATACATGGTTCCCACAGATCAAGTTGGCACATCCAAGTTTCCTCAGTAGCACAATTGCCTCCACCCGCATCTCCGAGGTTGTTCTAGTGGTGTTCGTCGAGCCGAGATCTCCACTGCCCTTCGTGGTTGATTGTCGAACAACATCATGTCGCTGGCGGAGACTGCAGCTGGCGTGGACGGTGCATTCACTAGTATCCCGATCATGTGAGTCCGATGATCACGAGTCAGTCAGCTGCCAAATATCCGCTGGCTCGACAGAGACCTGAGCGAGTGTGGGACGCCGGAAGGGCGGTTGGCCACCGCGCACGAAATCCGAGATGCATGCATCAGAGTCGGGTTCTTTTACAGTGCGCACTTGTTGTCACCACCGAGGTCCGACAGGCCCGTCTGATCGTTCATTTCCCAGTACGAAACCATGGCATTCCCCAGTCAACTTTGGATAACGTCTTTACCGCGGTACAGACGTATTTCAGTCTTCCAATGGCGATAAAAATGAAGGTAGGCTCTTATCATACCATCACTTGTGCAGCTGGCCCCCGGTTCTGAGTTGGTTTATCACAAGCTATACCACAAGGCTACTGCTAACTTCAGAGGATATAACCCACCTCTCGACTCAAACTTTGATCCAGCTAACAACGACAAGGGCAACTTTCATGAAGGCTTTCTAATCGGATGGGAAGAAATCGATGCGAAAGCGTACGACGAGAAGAGGAAACCCGATGGTGCGATGGCAGGCGCAAATCTATGGCCCACGGAGGACTACTCAGAATTCAGAGAAGCTTTCCTGGGATACTAGTGCGCCAGGTCAACCTAAACACAGTCGGTTTGCGTATTCATTGCCTTCTTTCTCAGCCACGCAGCAGTGAACGTTGGGAAAACGTTGTTCCCGCTTTTCGCTCTGGCTCTCGAGCTGCCCGAAACATATTTCGACGACAAGGTAGGCTTGGTCCCTTGTACTTACGTGTGTTGTGCGAGCGAGCTCTTGGGATGGTTTCAGAGGCAGAATTCTGCCGCAATCATGAGGGCGCTGCACTATCCGTCACGGGACGGATATCCTGAGGTCGACGACGATACAATCGGTCTTGGGGCCCACAGCGAGTGCTTAGCATTTCTCACCTCTTCTCCACCGTTACTCACTTCTTCCGTAGCTTCGAGTCAGAGCATGAACGGAGTGCCAGGTGTCTGTAGAAGAATTGACCCGATGTTTTCCTTTAGTGTTTTACCATTCTCTGGCAGCAACCCGAGGTCCGGACACTTCAGATCTTGAACTCGGAGAAATGGTGGATCGATGCACTTCCTATCAAGGATACACTGGTTATCAAGTGAGCTATACCTTTCGGGCTTCGTCTGAGCGTTCATTACACCCATCCTAGCATCGGTGACCAACTTGCGATGTGGACGAGTGAGCGCTGTCCTTTTGACCTGTTAGCAAACGGTGGATATTGAACCCCAGATGATGTATTCAAATCTACCGTCCACCGAGCCACGAATAGGAGCGGAAAGGAACGGTATTCCATGGCTGTGTTTTTCGGCACAGATTACCACGTGAGCATTGAGGTGTGTAGCGTGTCCGACCAAACGAAAAATAGCGCCGAATGGTTCATATGCACGCCTTTGCAGCCGATGCCAAGCTGTGTGTCTGCAGACAGACCGGCGAAATACAGCCCTGTCATTTCTGGAGACCGTGTGGCCAAGCGACTGAAAGAAACCTACCATTCAACATAGATTCGGGGATGACCCAATCGTATGGTGTATGTTACTAGGGTTGGCTTCGCTGACGATAACCTTGCTGAAGGCAGGGTTCGGCAGATTCCGTTTTTCCTTTATGAAGTCACAGGGGGGCAATCCTGCCATCGCGATTCTAAATCCCAATTCTACAGAGCTATTGTTTGTCGTAGATAATCTGCACACGAGTGGCCAAAATTCAGCAAGGTAATATACCGGGTGTATGAGTTCACCGGCGTCTGAGAATTCCTCGATTTTACGAGTGGAAACACACTACGGCGGTCTCAACTACCACTTGGCCACCACTGGATCAGATATGGGAGTAGCTTCCCAACCGCGCCTATCCCCTCAGCAACTTTGTGATTGTGTAGATCCCAGCCCACTCTTTCTTGAGACTACTTTTGGCCCACTGGGGTACATGATACCCGTATACATAACCTGCACACTCGACCACCTGGATGCATCCAAGAGTAAGTCGTACTCTCGTTTCACAGCGCATCCTGTCTAGATGATAAATGCCGATACTCCAAATTGGTGTGATAGGTGGCTGAGCTTCAAGGACAGAGCATTGGACTCGGCGCCAGTGATTAGCGTGCCCTGCATCTATCGATGGCTTGCCTCGCTAGCACAGAGGGATGGTCAGGTCACCAGATTATGGACAGCAAACATGAGCACGCCGTTGGAAGTGGGTCCCGCAAGGTCATCATTTAATGGGCCGCTGAAGGAGGGCCCGCACACTTTATGTGCGGTCGTGAACAAACGTTGTACAGTAAGCAACCTTCCGGGAAGAACTAGTCGTAGTAGCACGCTCATCGATACCTGTTGGTTGTGATTGGTGATGGCCAGCGTCCCCCCCTCAAGTTGGACCCGGGGCGGATTAGCGATGACGGAATGCGAGAAAGGATAACAGGAGAAGTCGATCCATTCCGTTCATACAACTAGATTATCTTACAACTACACTGCAATTGGCTATTGCTTCGCGTCAAGGCACTGCGAGTCCAGCCGACACCCCAGGCCGAGCGATGAGGCGCTCCAACCAAGCCTGTGTCTGGTAAGGACCATCTCTGGTTCGGAGTTTGTGTGGGATGCTTACCTTGGTGTTGGGGAATGCATCGAGAGTGTCTATCCCGGCATGCTTATGAATACGGACCCTGAGGACGGTGCGTGAGATGATAACCGGTCAAAGTCGGGCGACCAACAGACCAGGGTAAAACATTGATGTCTGCCACGCTTAACTTGCCCTTGCCTGGACCAGCAAGGTAGTCGCGACCCTCGAGACGGATGTTGAGTACGTTATAGAGACGGGCGGTCTCGTCGGTATAGCCTGGAAGAGAGTCGACAAAGGCGGCAGTGATAACAGATCTACCACGCACGTTTCTTGGCATACGGGATGTCCTCTGGGGCATAGTGTCTAAAGTGGTGTGCTAACAAACAGAAACGAGTCAGGGCCATGCGCAAGCGGGAGGGAACGGCGACATACCCTGGCCTTGCATCGGACCGACTCCGCCATGCTACAAGACGAGGGCGATGAGCGCACACAGGGTGGTTGTGAAGTCACCTACGGCGAAGAAGATCCACTGGAGCATGACGCTCTCATCGTCACTTCCGGGGGGGAAGGAGAAGAGACCCTTGGTGTCGTACTTGCGGACGAGGTAGAGGAGAATGGCGGCGGTTTCGAAAACATTGAAAGGCTCTGGCTTGTGGTCGCGGTCGACAAGGACGGGGATGCGACCGTTGGGGTTGAGAGCGATGAACCATGGTTCCTTCTGACGGCCGGTGGAGATGTCGATCTTCTCGACACTGTGCGGGCTCAATCAGGGGCTACACGGGCCAGGGGGCAGCTTACTCGTAATCGATGAGGTTGCCATAGGCAGCCTTGAGCTCTTCGAGCAGGATGGACACCTTGTGTCCGTTGGGAGTGGGCGCGGTGTAGAGCAGGAGGGGTTTCGACATGGCGCACTGTTTGATTCGCACTGGGACAGGACAGGTTTTATAGTCGACTGGCTCGGGGATGTGTCCGATGTGCTTGCTAATGTCCTCGGTCAGCACGAGCTCCCCCTGCCCCCTCCGCTTCCACGCCCACCGCATTGCCCCGGAACCTCTTGCGCATGTCCAGCTAGTAGCGGTCAGCCGTGTTTGTCGCTGTCTCTGAGAGTCCACGCACCATGTTCCGCTTGCATTCATACGTAGCCTTTCTCAAGTTTTGACAGCCCTCGGGGAGCTCGTCCGTGTGATGCTTGAGACATTCCGACGGCAATCGCCCATGTTTTTGAACACAGTCCGACGCGAGCAGGCATGCCTTCAACGCCCCGAGCAGCGCAGAACATGAAGAAGACATGTTGGTACTGAAAGAGGCTCTGTTGACGACTGTTGGATTTCCACCGCCATGCCCCCGTTGCGCTCACTCCTACGCGCAACACCCAGCTTGGCCCCCGTCCCCCATCGCGCCCTGCTCGCCGTCTCCGGCAGTGATGCGACCCAATTCCTCAACGGCCTGCTTGCAACCGGCGTCCAAGGCCGTCCGTGCTACAGCGCATTCCTGCACGCCCAGGTGATGATGACCGCTCCGCGGCACCTACGCTACCACTGAGCTTTGCCAATAGGGCCGCGTCCTCCACGACGTCTTCCTCTTCACCACCCCCGCGTCCCCCACGCCCACCTATCTCATCGACCACGACCCATCCCCATCCGACTCCCCGTCGCTCCTCTCCCTACTCAAACGGTTCGTCCTTCGTTCAAAGGTACGCATCCGCGATGTGACAGAAGAATGGGACGTATGGGCCGCATGGGGTGGGCGTCCCCAAGCCCAACAGAGATCCTGGCATTGGGCAGCGAGTGGCGCCGTCGAGCCCGTCTGGCGCGACTCCGACCCCTGGCCATGGGGTACCGAGCATGGCGTCATTCTCGACCGTCGCGCACCCGGTATGGGTCGGCGACTGCTCGTCCGCAAAGGAGATAAACGTCCGTAGCCTTGCTTGACACTTGTTTTCTGTTGCTCACCTACCGCTGCTGTACAGCCCAGGAAGCTTCGACACACGCTGCATTGCAAGGCGATGCGTACCTCCTGCATAGGATCATGCGTGGCGTGCCAGAAGGTAGTGCTGACATCCAGCCTCTGCAGGCGTTTCCCATCGAGTCCAACCTCGATGTCATGGGTGGACGTACGTGATATTCCCCTAGTCTCATCACGTTGACACCGACACGCACCCCGGACCCTGCAGTCGACTTTCGCAAGGGGTGCTATGTGGGACAAGAACTCACAGTGCGGACCTATCATACCGGGGTGGTGCGCAAACGCATTCTCCCAGTCGTTCTCTCCACAACGTCAGCAAGAGCGGGTCCATCATCGCACCTTCCCATCAAACCTGTAGTGATCCCCTCACACACCACCGAGTCCGACACATCAACCACCCGAATTCCTCGTCTTCGCGGAACGTCCACTCTCCTCTCTTCGACCGTCACGCCATCCGTGAGCCCTGGCACTGCCATCGGCCTCGCGTTACTCCGTTTAGAACACCTGCGTCCAGACACTACTCTATTCACAGGAGAACCTGACGTCGCGGACGAAACTAAATGGAAAGTGGAGCCTTGGTGGCCTGACTGGTGGCCCGAGAAACCGTCGAGCGAGAGAACGATAGATAACATAGACTGACGAGCACTGTACATTAGTGTTGATGAACCTAATCGTCAGGCCGCGTCCTTGGCGACGACGTATGCGAGAATGTACTCTCCGTCGTGGCTGACGGACACGTGTAGTCTTGGGAGTTGGCCCGAGACATCACCACCGCTGGGGTGCATGACGAGCGCGGGCTTGGACCCCGTCCGAGGATCGAACGTGGTGTAAGTGAGCTCCTTCCACGTCGGCCTGAGTGGATACAATGCCTTGTAGGCGGCCTCTTTCACCGCCCAGCTGTGGCCATTCAGAAACCCGACGCAGACATGGCCGGGGGGGTACATACCGCACACCCAAGAATCGCGTCGCAGCGGCGCATGTCCCATTGTCTGGCCAGAGTCGACAAAAAGCGCTTCGTTCCAATGGACTGAGAATGCGCAACGCAATCTTGTTCGCTCCTCTCCGGTTGACCAGCGCGGCCATGCGCGGGACATGCAAGAGGTCGACACCAATACCGCAGATGGTCATGTTACACTTGCAAGAGACTATGTAACAACTGAATTACGGCTCCGCGCAATCACTCCATGTCGGCAAAGTCACCCTCGTCCAAGTCGTGTGGCTGTTTTGGCATCGGTCAGCACTGAATCCCTGCCATGCGACAAGCATACCTCTTTTGGTTCCTCGTCCTCGCCATATTGCATCGTGAAATCTATGTGACTGACAACAACGCCGAGAGAATCGGTCGACGTGAGGTCAAGAGGCAAAAAGGAAACAAGTGGATGGTCCTCGATCTGAGGGACCATCAATACCACGGGTGAATGGGAAAAGAGGTCCTCGCACCAGCTGGACGATTGCCCTGTTCAATTCATGAAACCGGCTGTTCTCTCTTTCCGATACTCTATCATGTCCATCGCGTGCATTCGCGAGTAAGAGTGGATCCGGATCGAGATACCGTGCAATGTCTCGACGTGCCCGTCTGCCGTTCCGTGGTTGAGTATTCTCCGAGGAAGGGGATGACGAGACGAGATCCATTTTTGACATGATGTTTATCCATGGGACCTCGAGGTTTACCATGGCAGACATAGCAGAGAGGACGCCACTGATAAAGACGATCAGAGTAAGCAAGGGGGGTGACGAAGGACGTACCTAAAAAATTTGTAACGGTCTTCCATGAATTGAGACTCGAGGAGGTATACTGCGCAGGTCCTTATGCCCATCCGCTGCAAACTGCGAGCGAGAGAGGGGAGGAATGGGTGATGTGTGTATAGCTCAATTTGGCCTGGGGTCCATGAGCACTCGATTTGTAGGACGAGAAAAGGTACGAACCAGGACAATCGATGATGAGGTAGTCGTCGTCGAATCCGCCCAGTTCTTCCTCGAGCCAGTCCAAATTCTCCAAGAGATATCTGGGTGCAGCAATCGGCACATGCCCGGTGAACACTGGCGAGGACGTACTCACTCACTCAAAGCAGTACACGAGACCACCGTTGGGACCCATGCCCATCTCGGTCATGACGTCTTCGAGCGTGACGAGTTCCCTGATGTCGATGGCGGGCTCATACTCGAATGCGTCTCCCGTCGCGGCAGGGTCGAGATTGACGGTGTGGGCGGTGCGACGGGAGAGCTGGAGATGGGTGGCGAAGGAGGTGCAGAACGTGGACTTTCCTGCACCGGCTGGACCAGTGACGAAGACAGCGTAGCGCATCGAGGGGAGGAGGAGACGAGATAAGATGGATTGTAACTCCGAAGCAGCGCACACTCTACTACCACTGCGACTGTGCGGATTCATGTCAAAACCCCCACTCTTTCCACACCAGTCTGCGTCCGGAATTGCGGTGGACCCGCGAACACTCGAGCGGGTCATCCCCGAGTCGAAACGACCGGATGGATCGTGCGTGGCTGGCTTGTGACTGGCCACGACCCCGTTCGCTGATCGAGCACGCAGCGTCCGCAAGCAAATCAAGATTCGGCCCGGATTCACACCTCAGGAGGACATTTCACGCTTCCGTGGTACACGTCAACAGGCCATGGATGCCGCTGCGGTGCCCAAGGGGCATATCCTGGGTTGGGTTGCACCGTCGTCGGAATCGCAGCAGAAAGCAAAAGGTGCAAGTGCGCCACCCCCAAACAAGAACGCGAAGAAGCGAGCAAACCAAAGGGCAAGAAAGGCAGCGGAAAAGTCGGAAGCGGTAAAGGACAGCTGGGAGGACGAGGAAGACGGTGAGGGGAACGGCACGGGTGCAGAGGCAGCGACGACGGCCAAGACAGCGGTGTCCAAGGGAGACGGTGCAACGACCGACGCGGCCGCGGAGGGCACACGCACTGCAGAGGCCGAGGTTCTGGACAAGCTCTCCAAGCTCAAGGTTTAATGACTGATTGTGGTTCTATTGGATGGAAGATATTACTGGTGTGTAAAGTACATGTGACACCGATGGATAGGAGGAGGTTAGGAATGGGATATCTCTGTTTGAGAGGATGGAGGGGGAGGGTGTGGTCTTTGTCCGTTGCCCTGATACAATTCCATGGAGAGGATGATGAGAACAAGGAAGGCGCCGAGTGCGGCTGAGAGATGGAAGATGAGAATGAGGGGAGGGAGAGGAGATGGACGACAATCACCGACAGCTTTGCGCATGTTGTCCCACTTTACTTCTTCCATGCTGGCGCGGAGGTCACCAAGTTCGACGACGGCCTTGTTCAAGACTTCCTGCAATGCGAGGTTAGGGAGGTGGGGGTGGGACAGACGAGGAGACCGACCTCGATAGCGATGCTCTGCTGCTTCAGATCTGACTTGCTTTCGTTCTTGCGGGTATCGAGCTCCATTTGGATCCTGAAAAGGGGGTCGGGAGGGAACAAGGAGAGGACGCGAGATGGACGTACTCATGCTTGAGGATGCCGAGGTCTTGCTTCATTTTTACGTCGAGCCTGTCGACGTCCCTGCGAAGGGCGGCGATGGTGGCACGCATGGCCGTGCTTTCGTTGCGTGAACGAGCGCTCTGCTCCGCCCGCATTTCGGACAATGCAGCGCGAAAGAGGTACGCTTGCTACTCGGAGTGGGTGAGGAGGGTGTGTGTGGGGGGGATGCACGCACGTTGTCGAGGTCTTTTACGGCGAGGCCGTCGCGTTTGACTCTTCCGATGCGATCGACGAGGAGAGCGCGGGTTGCGCGCATGAGGCTGCGGGCGGTGGGGGAAGGGAAGGAGCGTTCGAGGGCACGGACAAAGGCATGGGTGTGGAACGGGGGCGGCGGGGGCGGCGAGGGCGGTGGGGGAGGGCGCGACGGCACGGGTGCCCTGTCGTGCTGGAGGCGGACG
>JBBPNQ010000387.1:0-18466 GCA_038090975.1 Boletellus pseudochrysenteroides
CAACAAACATGCCACGCTCACGAGGGATGGACGGCCTCTCCACCGAATTTTGGTTTCTCGTGAACGCCACGCCCGGAAGAACAGGGCCACCAAGTGTCGGTAGGGAGCTCAAAGTCGCGCACGGCCGCCGGTTGGTGATCACGTTCTTACCGTGCCCCCGAACGCCTGCCAAGAGACGGCGACTCGTCGGCGAGGTACATCTGCAAGGTTCGGACCGAGCGCCACCCCCGGACGCACCACATTTCTCGCGGTCCTTTGCCTTGTTCAACGACCTCAACCTCGAGGGCCGAGGCATCGCGATCGGGGCCGAAGAGCACGCGCACGCGCTTCACGAGACAGGAGCACACAACGGTCGTCAGCTTGACGGGGCCACGTCACATCATGTCACTTTTTTTTTTTTCTCCCGGCATGTGCTTGCTGGCAGCCTGTTCAGAGGCGCATGACGTACAAGTACGCAGAGGTCCTCGAGTACGGGATAAAGGTCCCGCTGAGAAAGTGACCCACATGGCAACGACAACGTGCATCCGACCGTATCCCACGTCGATCATCTGAACTGGCGATGTCGCAGGCACCAGAACGAGACGAGCTAGGGATCGGGCCCAGGGGACGCCGGCTCGAAACCGTGCCATCAGGACTATGACGATCGAGGAAATAAGATGTCAATAAATCGGGAACACGTGTATCGCAGTCAGTGCCGTGGCTAAATACAAGAGGCAACATGCATCGTGATCGGGGGGTCGCCGAGAAGTAGACTCAGACTACCGCACCTCGATCGTGCGGACACTGTCTATCAAGTCACTCAGTGGAACGTCCTTGCGAACTTGAACCATGATCAAGCTGTCTGCCGCGACGCGCTGATGCTCCACGCGCGACGCCTTCTCGAACAGCAGCGCCCCAAATGGCTGCATCAGACGAGCGACCATCCGGAGTGCGTGTACGGTCTTGTCAAGCCCAGTCAGAGCCCGCAAAAACTCTTGGTCGAGCAGTGGGCGGATCCATGGATGCACGAGGTAGGGAGCCTTCATTGCGGTCAGGTCGCTCGTTGTTTTGATTTCGATGTCACCAAACAGGGTGGTCGTCGCGTGATATACATCGTGCATTGTCCTCGCATCTAGTCCTGACATGCGGACAACGTTGGTGACGCGAGAAACAATGCCTGGAAGCCGCAATCGAGTGGCAGCGAGGGAAGGTGATGGCAGCTCCTCCAGCCTATCATGCAGCTTCATGGCGAGGGAGGGGTCCGGTAGGGATGACCGCAATTCCGTCACTATCTGATCCACCTCTGCTGTCTCCATGGGTGGCGGAATGTGTGGCGGCACGATTTCGTTGTATACGGTGAGGTTCATCGGTAGACAGCTGTTGTAATTACTTGTGGTTCCAGTCCAAGCAAGAATGGTGACATCGCCCGATCCAGTCAGGACATGTTCCAAGAGTCGGCCGACTGCGCGGTTGCCCTCGCCATACATGACCGGAATCGCGACATTGAAGATACCGAACAGTGAGTACGCAACGTCTTCCACACGCGAAGTCTGACGCGTCGAAGCCAGGTAAAGCTTCTCGCGTACTCTGTCGAGACCAGGTCGAAGTACAGCCAGCTGCTCAGGAGAGACCTGTGATACCTGCTCCATTTCTGAGATGACGATGGGGGACTCTTTGTGGTTCAACAATGTCAAACCGAGGTAAGATTCCCAGTCCTCCGTGAAGAACTGGACCTTCTGAGCAGCCACGTACTCTTGGAATGTCCATACTCTGGTATTCCAGATGCTCCGCTGGAGATCACCAGGTTTCTGTGACTGCGACAAGACACCGCGAAGGTAGACGAGTGTGAGGGATGAACCATGATACCACGTAAACATGGCGACCAGTGACTCTCCCAATACCACAGAGTCACCCCTATCGATGCAGCATGTGTCACTCCATGCCCACCGAAACCCAAGAGACTGCACGACTGAGCAGAACGTCCGTAGCTTGTTATTTGTGAGGGATACCCCGAGCTTGTAGACCATGATATGCTTGACATCCTGGAAGGAGGGTTCACTGGCACCATCTTCCCACTTGTGTGACAACATCACGTATCGGTAGAACTCTTTCACCTCCCTCTCAATACGATCCTTGTCTAACTCCGTCGTCATTGATGATACAAGTTCGTTGAAGGTTGGAAGTGCCTCGAATGCGTTTGCCTGTTGTGCCCTGTCATGTAGCTGGCCGGTGGTAGTGTCGATGAGTACTAGTGGCATGTGGGAGATGGTCTCAGCGATGGTCCATCGAATCATAGGTCTGGCATCGACATATCGAGAACGAAGTTCTATCGTTGATGTCAGTCAACATGGAGCGCCCCTGGATGATATCGAGGAAATTACCTACCACGGACGCGTTCATCAGAGGATTGCTCGAGTTTTAATAGCATTGTGTCAAACGATTCAACGGCTTCCGCATGACGTTTCGCCCCATGTAGTGCTGTATGCCTCTGTTCGTAGCCTCGATGAGATGTCGGGTCGAGTTGGATCACCTGCGCACTGTTACCGATACTAACTGCAAAACTAAGGTACGGAGTATACCTCGTCGGCATCCTTCAGTGCGTCCTCCCACGAATTCATCATCGCTCGTGCTTTGCTTCGCTTGATCAGGGTGTCCGTGCGGTCCAGTGGATTAAGTGACAGTATAGTCGAAAAGTGTTCAGTGGCTTCATTGTAGTTCTGAGAGCCCAATGCGACTTCAGCGAGCTCGTCTAACGTCTGTGAGCATCGGCGTTGAAAATCTATCCAATATTCAGACGAGCGTAGACCACGCCGCTCTGAAAATACTCACCGAGTTCCCACTGCGCTCGTTCATTGTGAACGCTCGCATCCACTGTGAGTGCAGTCTGCATCTGTCGGAAACACCCAACAGCCTCCGTGGTGCGACCATCCCGTTCGAGAATGTCGCAAATTGCGCGGTAAATAGCAAACCTCGGAAACTGGGACTGGGCCACGAAGACAGCATCAACATCCGGGATCGGTATGTCACGTAAAGCATACCTTGGTGGCAACCTCCAGCACCTCGCAGGTTGAACTACAAAGTAACATTGTGCTCGCCCACTTAATTGATAGCGCATTCGGAGTCGAGGGACCGAGGGAGAGTGCAGTAGAGTAGGCCGCGAGTGCTGCATCACGTTTTTCGATTCTTGAGGCCTCGTCTCCAATGCCTTCCAGCGCTGCAATACACTTGTTTGTAAAACCTGGCAGTAGGAACTAAACATTCTTCTTTGGTATGTAATGATAAAACTCACCAGAAAGCCAGTCCATGATGATCGTGTCGACTTTCATGTCATCGCTCACAGTTTTCACGATCTCAAGAAGAAGCTGTGCAGCATCCATGACGTGGCCGTCCGCATACAGAGTTTCGCATTGATATTTCTGTTGGTGCATATGAAGAATTTTGGTGAGGCTATCAGTTTTCTGTTGGGATTCGGCGAGATCAGTGCGGAGTTGCCGAATGAGCCCATTGGCCCTGTGTTGGGATTCGGAAAGCTCGGTACGGAGTTCTTGTACAGTTTTCTCAAGATGTGCTTTCTCTCCCTCTGATGAACGTGGATAACAGAAGATCGGTCAGGGAAGGTTGAGTGAGAGTGAGAGAGAACGTACTTGATGTGACACGTAGTGATCTAACGGTCTCGTACAGGCTATTTTCTTTTTGTATTGCTGTACTATGGTGTTCTTGGATGGTTTTCTCGAGATCCACTATTTTTTCGTCTGATGGACACGGGTGTTAGAAGAATAGAGTAAGGGTGCTGCCAGACACACTTGAATGCTCATGCTGTGCACGAAGGGACAGGATTGTTCCCCTAAGCCCACGTGCTTCAGCCCTCGTGCGCCGTATTTCGAGTATCTGTTACAGTAAGCGTAATGGTTTGGAATGAACACTGTGGGCAACTTTGGCGTGGAGCTTTCGAAGCAAGTATACTTACATGATCAGTGTAGGGAGAAGGAAGGAGCGCAGAGAGGTCCCACAAGCAAATTTTCGTGCCTCCACTGATCACCAGGCTGTAGTTTGCCGAGATGGCCAAGGTGTTGACAACAGCCGGATGGTAAACGACAGAGCCGATTGGCTTGTGTGTGGTAGTGTCCCAGAATGAGACGGATGAGCGGCTGGAGGCTGCGATGAATGTACCACTGTTTGATAGGGCAATACATCTGGGATCGTCCTTGCTGTGAATGGGCCACGCAGAGAGCGTCTGACTGATGGACACGTCGAGACAGAGAATGTTACCGTCGCGAGACAAGACAAAGATTTGCCTGTTGTTGCTGGCCCAGGCAAGGGACTGGTTGTTGGACTTGCTGACTGACATTGAAAACTTGGCAGGGAAGTGGCCATCCTGACTGTCATAGATCCGAAGAGACTGTGAAACCCGAGGATTGCTCGACCATGCTACGGTGGCGATGAGGCGTCCGTCGGGTGAAAACCTGGCCTGACCCACACTATGGCCATTATGGTACAAGGGGTCCAGCAGTCGCTGGCCAGTCGAGAGCGACCAGACACAAACAGTGCTGTCATCCGATCCGGTCGCGATGTGCGTCCCGTCCGACGACACGTCCACAGCGTACACCGCCCGGCGGTGTCCTGGCAGGAGCTCGGCCGCCTTTTCGTGGCTCTTCGCATTCCACACCGCCACTTTGCCGCAATATGTCCCACTCACGATCCACTTTTTGTCTCGTGAGACCGCAATGCTACAAACAGCACTTCCCGCATCCATTGGCGTCCCTACCTCCTTTCCGTCTGCCATTCCCAAACGTCGAATCTTCTCGTCAGTGTCGCAGACAAAGAGCTCTCTGCCCGAGAGCAACGCGACAATGCCTATTCTGTATTGTAAATCGATTTCGATCGGTTTCTTCACTTCCTTTTGCTCAGCAATATTGCTAAAGGAGGATTCGTTTTCGTTCGACGCTTGGCTTCCCGTCAACATCTTTGGCTCCAGGTGTAGCTCGGAGAGCATACTCGGCGGCTAGGTATCAGAACAGTGGAAAGAAGGATGCGTGATCACAGCCCGGCCACACGCACCTTCCAGTATACCCCCGTGCCCTGGGCGCTTACTCAAGTACTCCGAAGCCCCCTATAGTGTCGTTGTCATGGTGTACTTCAATGATGGCGAAGTGGGCGCTGCAATCCACGAGGAACGCGCAGCAGGGACTAGACGAGGTGTGCAACAATCCGGATTCGAGCATGATCGCGATGCATATAACGGGACGTTTGTTCCACTCCTAGTCACAGTCTCAGAGGCAACGTATGAACATGTTCCTACAAAAAGTTTTCTTTACTGCCATGAACGCCATCTCGGCGTTGCCATGATGGACGGCATGCACAAAGAAACCTCAGTAGGGATAGACTATTATTTTCTGCCAATGGTTTCTCGTACATATGCACCAAGTGACAAAACTTGGGACAAGGGAGAGTGTCACGTTCGTATGGTTTATGACTCCATGAGCACATGTACAAAACAGGTCGTGCGATCAGGCGCAAAGTATCTGTAGCTTTTTGGGCGAGTGGAGTGAAGACATTAATTGCTATGAACATGAAATACCATAGCAGGGTCGGTACTGGCAGCATCAGTGATCCAGTAGCAGAGTAAATCAGATAATGACTTTTCCATTGTGTTACTGAACAGGACGAGAGGAAAACAAGGGAACAGCATCCAACGACGAAAAATACCAGATCATCGTCGACAAAACCGTACCAACTGTATGGACACAATCATGGGCATGAATGAAGCCATTCTCTACCTCATTTGGCGAGAATACGACCAAGAACTTCCTTGCTGACATGCGCCCGAGGTGCGAGTCGACAAGGGAAAGGATTCGGGTGGCTAGAATAGATTAGTAGTTCGACCGAAAACCAAGGATAGGAACTAGCCAGACATACTCGGTAGCTCCATTCGTGAACGTCGCTTTAAACGTAATATCGTTTCCATCCGCATCCTTGGCGAGATTAAACTTAAGCGTGGCCAGCATCGTCACAATTGCACTCCAAAGGGATGCATCCGCAGTATACCGTCCTGGAAGGGATCCAAGGCTTAGTGTATGTGACGTCGTGTACTCGCAGCGTAAGTGGCCCACCTGGACATCTCCGCCTCCCGAATCCAAAAACAAACTCGCTAGGGTCGTCTTCTGTCAACCTCCCTGCCGCATCCAAGAATCTTTCGGGTAGGAATCTCTCTGCATCCGGATACAGGGCTTCGTCCCGCGAGATCCCCCTACAGGAATAGTGAATGACCATCCTACAACTCTCCCGGGGCAGTGAAGAGCGTACCAGGCATTTACAAAGATAGTTGCACCTAGAGGAACGCTCGTCTGTACGAGCAGATAACATCACATGTAGGACATACCTTTCGGAATGTAGTAACCTTCATAAACATCGCTACACGTAGGAGCGTGCGGGGCAACTTCAGGATGTTTAGCATACATCGAAAAGGAAGTTTGCATCACAGCACGCACTCAATGGTAAAACCGGTCTCCATCTCAATGTTTCTCGTACAATTGCGTCAACATATGGTAACGACGGTCTGTCGTCGAACTCGGGGAGTCTGTCAATTCCCACGACACCATCAATTTCCACTTGAGCTCGTTTCTAGACGTGTGGGTTCTCAACCATCACAAGTGTGAATGTCATCAATGCTGAGCTTGTCTGTGGATCCGTGAGAAATATATCCGTCCTTGACGAACCCTGTACAAACCGTTTCTGCAGAGCCTATATATGAAACAAGGTAAGACCCAACCCCCACCTCTCTACATCAGCAAGACCTTACCAAGAAAGGCAGTCGCAGAAGCATGCTTGAGAGCGGTCTCGTATTCGGAGCGATATGAGCCACTGAATTTCTTCATCCGAGTGATGTGATCCGATACCATCGCAGCATTCATGTACTCCTTGGATTCCTACAGTAGCAGGTCCTGGTCACGATTCTTTGTCTTCTAGCTCAACCGATGCTTACCATGCGCCTCTGGACATATTGGTATGGCGTCTCGACCATCTTGTTCCTCCACACACGTGCCTCCTTCGCCTCCCGTCTAATCCACGACCCTGGAAGCCACTCTGGTATATAGAGTACTTTCCGAAATAATGTGGGTGAATTCATTATCCTAATTTAACCGCGTAGGACTTACAAAATGGGAAAATCTTGAGAAGGAAAACTTTCCCCAGCGACAATCCCGGCGAGGCCGCCTCAATGTAGTTGTTGATTATGAAGACCATAGGATCATTTCGAAGGGTTGGTTCGTAGTCGTACACCGCAGACATGGCAACTGCAACAGAAAATCTGGATGAATCCAGGTCATATTAAAAATATTTAGACCTGATCAATGTTCTTACGTGTGAAAATGAAAATGGTACTCGGTGAAATCGTCGATCATGTTGCAAATGAGCTCTCGGGCTCTTCGAAGCTGCATTGGCCGAAAGCTCGCGGCAGCATTGGCATGGAACGTCTGCTGAAATATTCGCCGGCATAACCTCCAATGTTCACCGTACCGCGACATGGCAAAGTTGCAATCGTGTCCATACCTGCATTCCCATTTGTTCACCGATCCGCCCATGATTGAATATTGTTGCGAGGGACTCACGGAATCACAGTCTCGATAAAGGGGCGATCAGAATATATCCTTGATCGTTTCTCCAGCAACTCCGTGGCGACGAAGGTCGAGTTCAGGACGATAACATCGGTATCCAAGAGTCGGGCATAAACGATATCACCTAGGAACACTCAGCGTCACGCACCTGCATTCTGTACCATACTCACCGTACCTTTTCCGCCATTCTGTATACGTCAACCACGGCAGCCGGACGTTAACAGAGAGGACACTCCCTAAGAGTGGAAGTGGGGTAGGGCCAGGGGGGAGAGGATATTCTTTCCTTTCGATGCGTTGTTGAAGGATCCGCCGAATTATGTCCGCGATCACCACTGTGAACGGTACTAGTGCGGCCAGAAGGGTAGTCGGAGTGTACCACCTCATCTTCTTCTGGGGGGGGGGGGTTGAATCAAGAGCAAAAAAACAAAGGGACTGGCATTCCCATCAATCTGGGAGGCAATGCGTTATATTTACCTGTACAAAAACAACTTTGCGTAATCATGCGTCGGGTGCCAAGGCACGATCAGGTCCGAGGCAAAGTTGTGCAAGAGGTGCAGTAAAGATATGCCATTTGCTTAGAAGGCGCTCTCTGATTGGTTGACGAAATGGTAAAACCGTGCTGTCCTACTCAGCGGTGGTGGGGGTCCTAGCACAGCGTCTGAAGGCCAGCCATGTCATGTCGCAGCTAGTTCACTTGACCCTACCACCCTCTCCCCCCCTGCTCGCTGCACTTGCCCCAACTGTCTCGCACCACCAGTCCACGTCTGCTGTCACCTTGCGCACAGAAAAGGTATGCACTTACAGCACTCTCGTCTGATCAGGCCTTCCGGACTCGTCCTTGTAAGCATCTTGTTTACGAGGTGGAAGGCGACTAGGACTACCGCCCACACAGGTCACCCGGCGACTACCAGAAGGGACACTCCACTGGGCTACGCCCCGCTGAATTTGCAGACGGAATTTCTCGGTGAGTGCACGAGTGCGCTGCTGGTGGATAGTTAACGAGGGTGAGTGGAGCGAAACGACCGGAAAGGACGATCTCAAAGGACGATCTTTCACCAATACACGCGCTCGCCCGCTCTTTGCGTAACGGACCAGAGACACGCCGCGGGCCCTCGTCAAAGTGTCAAGTCGGGGCGGTACGAGGGACGTCGCGCGTACCATGTGAATCGCAAGCAGGTCTTGTGGCGAAACGGTGTTGCCCGACAAGACAGAGTAAGCGTATAGGTACATTGGGGCAATGATGCACGCTTGGGCCACATGACAGGTATTGGAGAGATGGAAGCATCGGTGGTCCGCCGTTGGTTTACAGCCGTTTCAAGCGACGTCTGGTTATCCTGCGGGCAATGCGCTCGTACTGTATGGTGTGCCCAACGTAATAATTGACTCGTCTGAATCTGCTCGGCAGTCATTGGGTCAGAAGACGACGACTTGGACTAAATGAACACGCCAATTGAGTGTGTTAACGGGTGACCCAGACTCGGATGATAGAACCAAGAACGCTGTCAAAACACCATGGGACTTTGCAATGCATGGATTGGGGCGTACAAGTCTTTCTCACATATCAACATGTGTATCTGCCCACTTCTATACATGTGCCGAGGTGAAAACTGTGCGGAGAAGAACCAGACGAGGGAAAATTGCGGGTATTAAGCGGATTTTACGGTTTCACTACTTCATTTAAACCCCTACTCTCGAACTCACGTCGTGCACTCCACCTTATGCCACCTTCCCCAACACCCTCGGTTGCGACAAGTCAGCCATGTTGATGAAGATATCGTCTGCGGGGTGCCTGTATAGCGGCGCACGCAATCTCTTTTGGTCGAGGTGGTGTCCGATGAAACCAATCGAACGACCGAGCACGAACAAACCATTAAGTGTGCCAATCTGGACACGCGTCAACCCAATAACGCTGACAAGAAGGCATTGCAAACCTTGATATACTCATCGGCATCCTCAGGAGTGAACGCACCAGAGTCGCGAAGAAGATCGACGAAGCAAACAGCGATACAACCGTCGACATTCAGGATCAGCTAATGACAAACGCGTCAGCAAACATCGATTTCCCGCAAGGGAACAGCATTCACAGTATCCTTTTTCGTGGTGGTCACTTTCTCCACGGCCAAGGCATAATCGAGTAATGAATGAGAGGGGAAGTTCTTGCGAACATATTCCTTAACGAGCTCGACACGAAGATCGGGGTTGTTCACGGACTTGATCTTGTGGCCGATTCCAGAGACTGGGTAGAATGATGTCAGTCACCTTGGTGAAAGAGTAGGCGGGGAAAAACCACTCACTCAGTTTGTTCCCTTTTCTGCTCTCATCCACGAACTCTCTTGGCGTCAATCCTCTATCCCTCGCGCTCGAGAACATCGCTGCCGCTTCATCCAGAGCTCCTCCGAACCGACTTCCAATTGTCAACAAACCAGACGCAAGACTGCTAATCAGATCCTTTCCTGCACGAGTCGCGACAATCGTATTCATGGCACCACTGACGGCAGGACCGTGGTCGGCAGTCAACATCAAGACCATTTCGATAAATTTCGCGGCGTATGGAGGCAGGCGGCGCTTGAACCAGAGCAATGAGACGACACCACCCAAACCAATCTCTTCCTTGAACACATCTGAGATGCGCATGCCGGCGTATAGCAATTCTTGACCACGCTCGTCCGAGATAGTGGAAATGAAGGCCGCAGGCTTTCGGATGAGACCGAGTTCTTGAGCCCACTTATAATCCATCGGAATCACTGGTGGTTCGACTTCTTTCTGGGGAGTGATGGTACCATTGGCAACAAGCCTTTCGTAGGTCTCCCTCAAAACATCGGGAAGTAACTCGAAGGTGTCTGGAACGATAAACCCAGCAGCTTTCATGGCACGGTTCTTGGCTTCCGCCGTCTCGGAGTCGCTGTTGGCCATCGAACCTGCATGGCCGAACTGCACCTCAGTCGTGAACATCTTTGCACAAGTACCGATGGCCCAGGCAACGATGGGCTTCTTGATACGTCCTGATTTGACAGCCTCGATCACACGGTATTCTTCAACACCACCGACTTCACCGAGGAGAACGAGCATCTTGCATGCCGGGTCATCTTCGTAGCGCAAAAGGTGGTCGATGAATGTGGTACCAGGATAGCGGTCACCACCAATGGCAATACCCTCGTAAGTACCATTGGTCACAAGGGAGAGGATGTTATTCAGCTCGTTTGACATGCCTCCCGACTTGGAAACGTAACCAACAGAGCCAGGGCGGTAAAGCTTGGAGGCGATGATGTTGTCCATCATACTATGTTGAATCAGTACATCTCGCTGGAAGACACCAAAAACGACTCACCCTCCGGAGTTACCGATTCTGAAGCAACCGGGTTTAATACCGCCGACGGTAGCGGGACCGATAATCAAAACTCCCTTTTCCTGGGCCTTGACCAAGATTTCCCGTGCCTGTCGTTCCGGAACACCTTCGGCAATCAATGCGATGGCACGGATACTCTGGAACTCGAGACACTCGAGCGTGCTGCTATATACGCTTCGTGAACTCGCAAAGTTGACAACGACATCAACATCAGGGTGCTTCTTAACAGCCTCAGCAAGCGAGGTGTACACAGGTAAAAGTGTCTCCCTCGTGCCCCAGTAGAACTTCTGGATGTGGTGTCCACCGAAGGGGTAGATCATCGCAGCGACAGAAGGACGGGAGCGCTTGCACGAGTAGTCGAAATCAAGCATACCCTGGATAGCACGAGGCTGGAGGCCATAGACGAAGCTGCGAGTCTCAGCGTCAAACGGCCGATAAGCGGGTCTGGTAGCGGCATGACCATCCTGGGTAGGAGCATCGTCGAAACGCACGACGACATCATCTGGTTGAGTACGTTCGCCAGAGGGGTGAATTGTTCCGATTTCTGAAGGAGTGGGTGCTGCTGCTGATGGTACGGCAGAAACACCCTTAGGGGAGGTAGGTGCGGTGGCAGGGGCAGAGACGGGAGAAGCCTTGGTGAGTTTTACGCCAAGGGCAAGAGGGACAATTTCAGTGATGTGAGTGTCAGGACCAAAGACGCGGATGGGGACACCAAGGGATTCACCTAACAAAACAAAACGTGAGTTTCGGGATTACTCAACGAATGGATCAAGACACACCAAGTAATCTCATGGCTTTCAAACCCTCTTGATAGTTGGGGCCTCCACGACGAACATAGATCTTGACCTAAAGGAAATGAGTCGATGTCAAGCCGCGCCGTCGAATGCGATCAAAAAGTAACAAGACTTACCCCATGTGCAATCAAGCCAGCCTTGGCACCTTCCAGCGCCCTGATAATACCCTTAAAGGTAGCAGCAACGTTTGTGAAGTTAGCAATACCACCCCCAATGATAAGGATTTTGCCATCCGGACGGGGAGGTGGGCGTGTGATCAAGTCAACTAGTAGAAGAATGCAGAAGTAAGTAGCTATATCTTACTTACGAGGCCAGACTTACGGATCGTCTTTGCGTACTCGTACGTTTGACCCTCCGACGGTGCACCACTGTACTCGCCGTAATTGGCAAGCTCGTGAGCGAAACCAGCAGCTGCGATGGCGTCTGCGTATACGACAGAGGCACCGCCACCTGCAACCATGGTCCAGATGCGAGCACCGGCATTCAATACAGTAAGTTTGAGCGAAGCACCAGTGGAAGCGTCCAATTTCTGAATGTATGCTATCAAAAAAGGTTACAATCGGGTAATCGAACCGGATAAAGTCAATGCTTGCCTTCCTCTTTTGTAAGGTCCCTTCCAAAAGGAGCAGGCCAGACCATGGGTGGACCGCGATCGGCACTGACCTTGGAATTCTTGGACGCCAGTATGGCAGCGTTGTCATAGACACTTAGATCCCTTGCAATTGCCCACTTGGGACCACAGATGAACTCGCCTGTTTGGTCAAGCTTGGCAGCCATGTCTAGGTAGTGGATGCTGCCATCGTCGAGGACAACGAGGGGGTTGATTTCAAGGTAAGCAAAGTGGAGATCTGCGTAGACATTGTAGAGTCTGATGATAAAATCCACCAAAGCATCTTTGCGCTTGCCCGTAAAGGAAGGTCCGACGAGAGACTCGACGTTTGCGCGAGTAGGGAAGCGTTTTGTGTCGACAGGGACTTCTAGACGGGATGCATGTGCGTCGACATCACCGACGTCAACACCACCAGTGGGCGAAAAGAGGATGGTATCGGAGAAACGGGAAGAAGTGATGCAAATGTATGCCTCTGCGGATTGTGGATGGGGCAAGAAGGGCTCAACGATGAACGTATTGAGCGTGCCAGTGATAGATTCAACCTGGAAGCGAGGCGTGAATATGTGAAAAGGTGAAACACAGCAGGGGTCACATGACCAGAGGAAAGCATGCTTCGCGATTACGAACGCGTTGGAGGTCAAGATCGACACACCTTTTGGGGTTTTCCGGCCCTTTCAAGGATCCATTGCTTCGCGTCCTGCCAGCCCTTGTTGAGGGCGAGAAGGCCGGCCTTACCGCGACGCTTGATGAGCTGATCCGGCTTTGCGACGAGCTTGGTCGTCTGCACCCATGCAGGGAGATGGTTGTCGGGGGTGATGGCCCCGGACTCAGGATCCCACTGGATCTGGGCAACTTTAGGCGAGGGGAAGACGAGCGGGGAGTCCTGGCGATGAGCAAAGTTGGGATGCGCGGCGGGTGCGCGTTCGAGCCAGTAAGCTAGCAAAAGCTTTGCGTCGTACTCGCGGATGGCTGTGAGGGCGATGAGGAGGGCGCGAGAGGGAGAAGAGACAGGACGAACCTTTGGAGGACATGGAGAGGAGGAACAGAGAACGGAGAGATAGACTGATGGCCTTATATTGACATGTACGGCGTAATACATAATTTATTTTTTCAAAATGGTATCAGACCTTGTCTACACGCCCCCAACGTTCTCACGGTCTGAAAATCAGCACAGCCACGTCAGACCACCTCTCCGGTGACGAGCCAGAATTTATTTTATTTTGGGGTTACACCGTCGCGTTGGGGCGCTGTGTTCTCGACGACGAGGGCGACGGTGAGTCCCAGTCGGCTCCAAGGTCAGGCTTAACCTTATTCCCGCTTCTCCGTCCCCGTGTGCACCTCGTTCCCTTCATATCAGTCCCCATCTTGACTCATCGATGCCCCTGTTCGCTCCAACACGTTCCAGTTCACGTCCTTCGTTCCCAGCGTGACTCATACCTTCCCCAGGACAGTCATCGCTACCGTACAGAACACCATCTTTCACCTGTCTCTTTTACGTCACTTTTGATAGCAGACGGTCGAGCAGTAGGGACTCTTACCTCGTACTTACCCCCATGTATCAAGGCACGCGTACAACTCCTCTCTACTTCGTCCCCAAAACGCCCATCATGATGAGGCCATGGGAAATTTCATCGGGTATCCGCCAATGCCCGTGGCATTGCGTAGTAGCCGTACAGCGCACCCTGACAGTCCCCCCTCCCCTCCAGATAAACCACTGCCAGAAACGTACGTCGTAGAAGAGCGGGAAAAAAAGGTGTTGATCGGAAAACAAACGGCCTAACCGGCAAGTGTTTGACTGGCGCACAGAAAAAACGTCGACCTATGCATTCCATCTCCCAACGGGCATCGTTGCGCCATGCTATTTCCGGACACCGCGGGCCTGGTACCAACAAGCGTACACTCAATAGCTAGACAGTCTCGGACGACTAGTTCTAATCTCAAACGGCCGTTCAGCATCCTCAGATCACGGGATCTGATCACGAAGCTGAAACTGACCGCGACTACTGCATTTGGTCCAAGTTGCGGGCGATGTACATCGCACGAGTATCGGTCAACGCCGAACGTTCTGCCTCGTCTGTGCGCATTTAGCACCGTCATATGCGCTTCATTTGCCCCCGATTAGGGCATATCAATGTTTCAGTACCTCTCGGGTCAATTCTCTCCGGATTGCGGCTATATTCTGCTACGAACCCAATTGTTTAATCAGAGAGGGGCGAGATGTATCAGTGTAATCTGGAACTTGGAGCCATCGCAAACGGGATGAGAAGAGTTGCTTGCAGTGTCACGACGCAGCATGCCGGCCGTGAGACGAAATTGCATGGCCGCGAAAAACTCGGCATGTAATTGGTCAGAGATCCTGCACGTGACCTATAATACACCTGGCAACTGGCACTTCAGACTCACCTCAAAGACGCTAATTTGCATTGCTTGTGCGCGAGAACAGTGAGACAACAAAACCCAATACATATCCTTGGCTCCACGCGGCCACCCATCTGATTCAAGGCGTTAAATGTAAACCCTATCCGAGAATTCACCTCACTATATCATACAGATCCAGTGCGACACTGTTTCAGGTGTCCCTTACAAACACCGCCGCAGCGCCCATCCCAGTCCCGATACACATCGACGTTACCAAGACCTGACGGAGAAATCGTCCATCGACAAGTTCGCATCATCAACCGTACACAAAACCTACCTTGCCATTCCTCCTCTGCAGCTCGTGCAAGCCTGTCGCGATCTGTCGAGCGCCCGTACAGCGTAATCATCACCCACACCCATTAGTCTGGGCTGTGGCAAACGCAAAGCGGAACAAAGACTTATCTAGTGGATGTCCAAATGCAATCGCGCCCCCGTTGACGTTGACTTTCTCGGGGTCAAGTCCGAGTTTCTGGATGCAATAGACATATTGTGAAGCGAACGCTTCATTGATCTGGATGAAAAAAGAAAGTGGGCACGCGATCCTTGCCAGTGCACACGCCCTCCCCAGTCACATACCTCGAACAAGTCCACGTCTGCAACATCGAGGCCCGAATTCTTGAGTACCATCGGAATCGCGTACGCCGGCCCGATACCCATCACACGGGGCGGCGCACCTACACAATAAACACCACTCACGATCAGCACCCTGCCAGCACCCACTGCCATATAACAGTTCGTCGTCACGTACCCGCCACCGCAGTACTAACGTGTTTTCCAAGAATAGCCAACCCGAGCGCTTCGGCCTTGCGTCGCGTCATCAGCAGAACCGCCGCCGCACCGTCCGTGATCTGACTCGCATTCCCACCCGTCGTTCGCCCATATCCCCACTGCGGAAACGCCGAGCGAATCTTGAGTAAGCTTTCCTTGGTGGTACCATACCTGATCCCATCGTCCTTGGTCACCGTCACGCGCCGTCGGGTCGTGGCGCCCGTCGCCGCGTCCTTCTCATTGACAGACACGGTGAACGGGACGATTTCCTTGGTAAAGTAACCCGACTTTTCGGCGTGTTCGGCGCGTTGGAAAGATTGGGCTGCAAACGTGTCCATGACCTCACGCGAGATGTCGTAGTCTTGAGCCACGTTCTCGCTCGTCCAGCCCATGGGGTATTGACAGTCCCGCGCTGTCGGGTTGGCGCTGATGCGCTCAGATTGTGGCGGTGCGCCGTCGTCTGGGCTAAGAGCATGAATATGAGCGTGGAGGCAAAGCAAGCGCAGGGCAGTTCAGACATACATACTTTTGGCTCATGGACTCGACGCCGACGGCGAGTCCGATCTCGATTTGACCAGACCGGATTTGGTTCGCGATCACGGTCACGGCCATGAGTCCACTCGAGCAAAAGCGGTTGACCACCTGGATGGGAACGGTCTCTGGGAAACCGGCTGCGAGGGCGGCACTGCGGGCATGGTAGACAGGGCCTGGCGTCAGAACGGTGCCGACACAGATGTCGCCTACGCTCGCGGGGTCGACGTGGGCATTGGCGATAGCTTGCTAGGGTGGAGGCATGTCCGACGTCGGTTAGCATGCAGGGATGTGGGTTGGACACACTTGCCTTGAACATCTCGAGCATGAGTTCGTCGGTGCTGTGTGCGGTGGAACGTTGAGTACATTATGTGTTTCTGTGTGGGGAGGGTACTTGCGGCGTGTCCTTGAGAGCACCTTTCTTGGCCTTTGTCAAGGGCGAGCGTATGGCCATCGTGACAACTACATCGTCGGGGCGTTTCTCTTGGAGAGCTGCGACGCCAGAGGGCGGGTAAAAGTGGGACGAGATTTGCCTGAGACGTTGCATGGCCGTCGGTGTCAAGCGACTGTGTGAAACTGGAGGGCGGTACTATGAGGTTCACAAAGTCACTTCTAATGGCAGATGTCAAATTTGACTCTGGATACGTTCTGCAACGGTATGCAAGTCCAAGATCGTCTGACATATAATAGTATTGATTCATATACGACAGGTATCTCTTTAAAGAAGGATAGTACGAGGTTCAAAGCCGCGCTCGAGAGCGTGACGAACGCAAATGCCGACGTTCAGCTGTAACTTCTCCACCGTCCAGTGTCAGTATTTCCCTCAGGAAACCCGGGTATCCGCATTCGATCTCTTGCTTGATTTCCTGCGTATACGCCACGACTCCTCCGAGGTAATTGTACGGCTCTCGCTTCTTTCCTGGGATATTGGCACCCATATACCAACTGTCCGCCTCCGCAATCAGTGTGGCATCACACAATTCATTGACGTGTTTCTTGAACCTCAACGCAGCATGGCTCGTCGGCGTAAACTTCGTGATCCCGTGCTCGCCCAGGTATCCAATCGTTTCCTTGACCCATATGCTTTGAAGCTGCACACAGGTCGGTCCGTTACAAAACGCAGTCGGTCCATGTGGACCGTATATGAAGAATAGATTTGGAAAGTTGTCGATTGTCATACCGAGACTGCACATATTCATCATTTGGGTGTTAATGGGGGTACGTGGTACTTACTAGGTCGTCACGCCGTCTTTCCAATGATCTTGAATAGTTTTCCCATTTAAACCGCGTAGATCAATGTTGTTGAACCCACCAACATAACAATCAAATCCTGTCCAATCATGACCGGTCTATCGGCCCGTCAAACCACAAATTAGCCATTTGCGCACCCGTCGCAAAGATGAGCACGTCAAACTCGTATTCCTTATCGACCGTCCTGAGACCATTCTCGCTTATCTCCAGAGCCGGTGTCGCTTTGAGATCAACGAGGTCGACGTTGTCTTGATTGAATATCTCATAGAAGTTTTGCTCCAGGGACTGGCGTTTACATGCTATTGGGTGAGGTTGTAACTCTGGTGCTAACAAGGCGCGTTTTTCCGGAACCTTGATGCGCTCGCCGACCTTTTTCCTCCAGAACGCATAGGCTATCTTGTTACTGGCCCTATCGAGGAGGAGATCCTGGTAGTTGTTTACTACATGGTCAAGTTAGAAAAGCCAATACGCTGTGCTGGGACATACCCAAAAAGCTGAACCCTCCCAACTCCCATATCCTCTCAAAGTTCGCTTCTCGTTCTTCTTTACTGTCGCTCCGCATTGGTCGTGGGATAAACTCTCCCGGGCCGCCAGTAAAGGTCGCACTCAACATCTTGTACAATTCCTCATACACGGGCTTGAAATGGTCTTGCATCTGCTTGTTCATGCTATACTGACCCATCGGCAGTGCCATGTTCGGGGTCCGCTGAAAGACGGTTAGATGGGCTACCTACTTGCTCTCTCAGTGCGCTTGCACTCGGTGCGGACTCGGATGTGGCACACCTGCGGTCCAAGCTCTTGGATTACTTGCACTCCGCTTGCACCGGTACCAATGACCCCAACTCGCTTTCCAGCTATCTCGATCCCTTCTTTGGGCCACCGACTTGTGTGGCAGCATGGTCCCTTGAATGTCTCGCGCCCTTTGATGTTGGGTACGTAGGGCTTTGACACAACGCCCTGGGTGACCCTATCATTGGTCATATCTGACGAACGACATTCGGCGCTCTCACCGTGCAGAGGATCAGATGGCGTGCCGCGGCCTTGTACAGGCCCTCCTTCCCCGCTGCGGTGACATGCCAGAGATGCAACCGATCATCCCAATGGGCTTGCTTCACCACGGTGTCAAATCGACAATGAGGTCGTAGGTCCATCTTAT
>JBBPNQ010000388.1:0-18461 GCA_038090975.1 Boletellus pseudochrysenteroides
GCCTGTCGGACGGCTTGGAGATCGAGGGCTTCTTGTTCAACGAAGCGACATTTATCTCCTAATAGGCAATCTTTCTCTCGACATTCTTTTCTTGGGGTTGTCACACCTATTTGAACACCTAGCTGCTACAGTGTATAAAGTATGCGTGCCAGTCGGGAGGGATACGTCTGACAGTGCTACCGTGCCGGGTCCATGCGAACTTTTTTGATCGGAATTGGATCGGTCGACCCCTCAAAATAAGCACGCAAACGGTAGGACAGTACATATACTACAACGATGACATACAACTATACCCGATCGCAAATCCATATCGAGACTCGTATGAATGAACAACTTGATCGAGGGGTATCACATAAACACTAGGGGTCCCGCGAGTCGACGCCCGTTATCGGCGTACGAAGGTCCCTGGGAAGATGAGTCTCAATGAGCCGGCAGGCGTCGAATCACGTTTTCTCTGTCAGCGGAACGACTGACAAACGAGCACGGAAAGTCGACCGGCCGCCTACACACACAAAATAAAATGAACGCGTAACGGTCCGTCAGTTTGGAGATGCAGTGTAGAATAGGAGGTGCACGTACACTGACAGGCCCGTCGTAAACCGTTTCTCCACCTTGATCTCCCTGCCGTCCGCATCCCTCGCCTTCGTGATCCGGAACGTGGCCAGGATGGACACGACGACCGCCCACACCAATGCCTCGGAAGCGAACCGCCCCGGACCTGAGCAGACGCCAATGTGTCAGCGCACAGAGAGGCAAGGGGGGGAAACGGTGCGCACAGATGCGCCGGCCGAGACCGAAAGCCGGGTGAGCAGATATGGGCGGGCCATCCTTGAGCGTGCCATCCTCGGACAGGAGGAACCGCTCGGGCTTGAACGCGTCGACGTCGGTAAACGTGTCCTCGTCCCTGCCCATCGCCCTGTTCATGACGCGTGGTCGTAAACGATTCAGACGAGGGAAGCAGGAGAGGGCGCATCCTTGCTTACCAGACGTTAATCAAGACAAGCGTACCTAGAGACAATGGATCAGCCACATCATACACCACCATGGAAGTGGACGCGCACCTTTGGGGATGTAATAGCCCTCGTACACATCGTCAGCAGACGTCGAGTGTGGAATACCTGAAAGATGGTTAGCTACAACTACACACGCGCCCGTTCCCCGAAACTTGCCTAGCGGGAGCACTGGATTCCATCTGACAAGCTCACGGAGAATGGCATCCACATAGGGGAGCGATTCCCTGTCGTCGAAGCCGGGTAACCTGCCATTCCCAATCACAGAATCGATTTCCGCCTGGGCTTTAGCCTGTACCTCTGGGTAGAGAACCATTGCAAGAATGAATGCATGGAGCATAGATGAGCTCTGCATCTCAAATGAGTACAGGTAGCCAGTGTGACGCCGAGATTATGCACGCACCGTCTCAAATCCGGCTATTCGTGTGGTTTGTCAGCGTCTGCATCAGGGTTCGATTCAAAGGAGATCAGACTGACCATTGAATACTGTTGCGGCTGCTGCCTTGATGGCATACTCTTGCTCGCGGTTATCATCCTTTTCGTCCAGCCTGGCCAAACAGTCTGCCACCAATGACGGTTGTGCATTGCCTGCCATCTGTTGGGGTAAACAGTCATACGTGTCATACACACCAGACACGAGCACACCATTTGGTCCTTGACCCATTTAAATGGGACATCGAGAGCTTGAGCTGCAAGCTTCCTCGTATGACCAATATCCCGCCATAATTCACCTCCCGGGAGCCACCCAGGAAGCTTCTCAACTGGGCGTGGAGGTAAGACACAATCAACAAAAGCCAGAATTATATGACATACGAAAAGGGAATGCGGAAAGTATGGCACATCGTTCAGAAGAAAGTGCCTTGGCAAGAGAGCGGTCGAGAGACATTGCATTTCTGACTATGGGATCATCCCTGTCTGTCGTTTCATAGCCATATGCAAGAGCCAGGACATTCGAGGCTACGTAACTGGAGCATTGCCATGAGAGTAAGGAAAGAGGGTAACAGAACCTTTCTGACCTCCTGATGTGCATCTCGAATTCCGCTGGGGTGTCCAGCAAGTTTATGAGAAGTGTGCGCATCCTCCTCAAGTATCCATCTCGGTTACGTGCTTCAGATTCTGTACGGAGGCCATGCTGGAAAATATTCCTGTGGAGTCTCCACTCGTCACCATAGGGCAATAAAGCTGTACTAAAGTCCACGCCAAACCTTGAATTTACCCCGTCAGCTTGATATTAATGAGAAAAAATATGACATACATCGAATAAGCCCGAAGAACTGGGCGATCAGAATACAATGCTGAACGCTGATCGAGTAAAGCCCGCGCCGTCTTTTCTGAGTTCAAGACGACGAAGTCTAGACCGAGGAGGCGCACACGCAGCAAATCGCCTGCAACGAATGAGCGCGACACTATGCCCCCAAGTGACCTTAGCCCACCATATTTCTTCTTCCATGCAGTGTATGTCAACCAGGGCTCGGCGGTATTCACCTGGAGGAGGTTTCCAACAAGTGGAAGAGGTTTGGGACCTGGGGGATACGGCAGGCCACGGGAGTTTGCCTCTCTGTCAGAGATACAGATCCGTAGCAGAAATGTAAACAGTGCAATGCCGCCTGCGAGAAACAGGAATTGGTAGACTACATGCAGGAGGAGTACAAGAGAAGAGATGGGGTGGATCATCTTGGGCGTTCCCGCTGGGGTGAGATGGGCGATCCATTTTCATCTTTGACGTGGTATACCTGGCGGAATCGAGCGATGCATGATTCATAATAGGCTCGGGTAGGTTAGATGCTGAAACACATGGTATGACACTGACAGCGGCAAGGTGGACGAGTTCCCCGTCTGATAGATTCAATCTCTCAGCAGTTTCTCGAGACCTTACAACTGAGTCCTCACCTCATGCAGTACGAACGTAGCAATCTGCGATTCACACGCAGTCATAGTTTTTTACAGTCGTAGGTGGCCCGCTGTAGAGCAGACAGCGAACGGACTTGCAACGTAACGAATATTGGACTCTAGTTGCAATCCAATCTGAAGATTGAGTGCATACCTTTTTCTGTACCCGCTATGCGTCGCTTGCACCGCCAAGGCCTGGACCATGCTATGGGTCCGTATTTAATAGCTGACTTTCGAGTGCCGATAACGACCGAGTTCAGGGGCATATATTGGGAGATACGAAGGGTGCTGAAAATCGGTGCACCATTTCCGGTCTCCGTGCGAGCAAAGGGAAGCTCTTGCATTTCCTTTGGACACGCATCTGGTCAATGGAACAAATAAGTAGAGGAGGAGGATGCCTGCACTGCTGGAGTACGAAGGAGACTCCAATGTACGCACCATCTCCGCAATAACACAGCCACCTTAGCCTCGCCGAGTCAATCCTTCGACGGGACCGCCTGCCATCACATTTAGACCCGTCGGGCTCACTGCATCCCACCCCCCTCTGGGAT
Organism: Boletellus pseudochrysenteroides; assembly: GCA_038090975.1. Classification (NCBI taxonomy): domain Eukaryota; kingdom Fungi; phylum Basidiomycota; class Agaricomycetes; order Boletales; family Boletaceae; genus Boletellus; species Boletellus pseudochrysenteroides. The sequence continues at coordinate 3,452 of JBBPNQ010000388.1, forward strand.
GCCAAAATGATGCATGCTCCAGTACGAGCATCATTGGCCTATCGAACAGGCTCTTTTAAACTCACACTGCACCTCCGCCATCCTGCATCTCTCTCCAGGCACCTATATCGCTCGCTCACGACACGACAACCCACCGGAGGTCTCTTGACACAACCTACCTTGTCCCGAAGGCGAGAAACATCCCATGCGTCTTCGAATGTTGCTTGGTTTCATTCGACGCAGAGCAGGCAGGCCCTACCCGTGCTTATTGGCGCCATCAAGGTGACGACCACCTTTATACGATGGGGCGACGTCTGACGTCCATGCGACTGTAAACAGGCGTCCACCATGATAGAATTTGCACGCACCGCAGCGCGAATAGCCCTCACCTTGGTTCCCCTAATCATGTTTAAAAACCGTTGGACAAGAAAGCTCATTAAGCACCATAATTACACTCACCCAGACATGCCCATTCCTGAGGAAAAGAAAGCCGTGCTTCTCAAGCGTCTCCGTTCACGTACGGTGTTCATACACGTTCTCTTATTTATTCCCGCTGCCTTGTTATGGCTCGGCATCTTGGCCAGTGTCGAACGGACTCCTCTCACGGGACGGTGAGCGCAACCCCCGGTCAATATTCATCACTAATCACCTGTCCAGATGGCGTTTGATCGTTCTTTCTCCAGAAGAAGAAGACGAGATGGCCGCTCAGCTCGCCGGCCCAAACTGGTACCGAGCAGTCACAGACATCCTGTCCGATGAAGGCCCTCCAAAGCTAATTCCCGCTCATGATTGGCGTTATCAGTGGGTTCAGGATACCCTGCACCGCATCGAGAGCATCATTCCAGCGCTACAACATGAACACGAGCTCAATACGCGCTGGTTAGACGTCGGGCCAGATGAGCCACCTTTGCCACCGCCCGCTGAATTCCCTCTGAGACCCCGTCCACGTGGCACATACTGCATGAGGCGGTTCTCCGATACATTGTGCGGTCGCAAGTCGACGTCATCTGCCCATGTCATAGCTGGTCCTCCGTATTCATTACTTATCGCAGACAAGCCCGACGCGGCAAATGCGTTCTCCTATGGATTTGGACCCGATGGTGCTTGTGGTATTGTCGTCTATTCCGGGTTCCTTGATGACATCCTTTCAAAGGCCCCGGTACAAAGTAGTCCCCACCGCACTTCCGTGACACACCACCCCCAGGAATCCTCCTGGTTCTCCTACTTGTTTGGCTCCCTCCTAGGCGTACCGCCGACGTCGCCCATGATTCCATCACATCCTATCCCTACTGAAGAGCAGACTACGGAACTCGCCATTCTCCTCGCCCACGAGGTCGCACACTTGGTGCTCTCCCATCACATTGAAACTTTGTCCTCGGCTACCATCATTATGCCAGCGATCATATCCATGATTGCCGACATGGCCAGGACACTGGTGTTTCCAGTGACGATGCTCTTTGGGCCCTTTTTCAACGACGCCATTGCGCAGATGGGCAAAGTTGGCTCTGGGCATCTCACCGAACTTGGGGAGTATTGCACGAGCGTGAAGCAGGAGATTGAAGCTGACGTCGTGTCTGCGAGACTCCTCGCGCACGCTGGGTTCGACGCCCGGAGAGCGGTCGCATTTTGGGAAAGCAGAGAGGACGCGCTCAAGTCGGCGCATTGTTCTTCCGCCAAATGTTCTGATACGCCTCCAGAGAGCTGGAACCCCGCTAGGCGGATCATGGGCGCCTCGCATCCTGTTCACGAAGTGCGGATTGAAAAGCTGAAAGGCGAACTTGTCAGATGGGAGTTGGAGAAGAGGGTCGCGGTGCGAAAGAGAGCCGAGGGAACGTCCTCTGAACGAAAACCTAACCCGGTTTGGGCGCTGTTTTAGGCAGTGCTCTAGATTGGCTGGGACGTGGATCTATCTGCATTCTGTCCAGGATAAACGCTATCAGGACGTTCTTTTATGCTCTCCACTCGTATTCATGTAGTTCGGCTGGTATTCCTGTACATTATTCTATTACTGTCGCTTTTGACGGGATCACCACAAAAAATACTGATATCCCGGTCTCCAACTGGGCTGCACACAAGTTTGCCAGTAGTACTTTTGATAACGTGGCGTCAACAGAAATCTCGGGTGTGGACATCGTGATAGGTCAGAGCGATAGAACAACAAAGACTAATGGAAAACATGAGCACTACATCCGCTCAGTAGCGCGGGATTTCTGACACTTACAAAATTAATCCGTCATTCAGGCGAGGGCCACCCTCATCTTCGATGGGTGTCTCATCCCGAATTTTCTTTTGCTTTGCGTGTAGCTTCAAGAATTCCGAGGATCCGGCGATGATTTCGTCTGGGGTAAGGAGCGTGGACAAGCTGGAGTAATGGGACTCGGACATAACGACAAGGTCATTGGCACATTTGTCCACGAGAAATCGAAATATAGATCTGGGGACTGCACCGTTCTCGTAATGCCTTGGATAGGGTGTCGAAGGTTGGGGGGTGTAAATTTACACCTGAATAGATACCCCACGACTGAGGCGCATCCGCGTATCATCGCAGTTTCGAGAACGGCTCTAGCATGAGAATCCTGACCAAGTCCAGACATAGGAGTTCAGAGTGCTCAGCAATGGTGAGGTGAAGTAGGGTATCCCCATTGGACGTGATAAAGTGTTCAGGGCCTTTGTGAATCAGATACTCAACCATCTGTGGAGACAAACATTTCCTCAATGCGAGTGGTAGGATGTCCGGGGGTTGGACAAGAGTAGAAGCACCACCAGTAAAGGGTATCCCCGTTCGACGACAACTTCGAAAATTGTTTTCCCCTCAGAATTGGTGGTGGTGGGATTGCGGCCAGCTTCGATAAGTATTTGAGTTAGTTCCAGACTGCGTGGCTCCCAATGGCACGGTGCAGAGAGGTGAAGTCCAAGACGGCGTGCACATCAACTCCCTTACGGAGTAAGAAACGGACCACGGATACTGTTGCGGAAGTATCGCCGGTCGCCGCGGCAAGCAGAAATCGAGGGGGTGGCAGTTAATCTGGTGGGAGCAGAAACCCGAGCATTGACGTATGTGCTGCATGTACAGCTCGCTCGAGCTCTGCCCCGAGCTGACTGTCTGCAGAAAGCTCCAGGCCAATCTTGCGAAAAATACGTGCCATGGCGACATGGTCTTCATCCGTTTTCCTGTCCCCCACATTCAGTCTTGTACTCCCCGATACAGCTTTCCATCTGCGTGGATCTCGTGCGCCCATTCCACAAATCCGTCAGTTTGCATAAGCTTCACAAGCACTCGAGTGCTACACCACGGCATACAGACAACAGTCGTGAGAAGCTCCGATGTCACCATACAATCTCTCTGCAAGAGTTCGCTGACGAATACATCCTCACCAGGATCGACGGCGACCTCGAGTGGTGAAGCATGGTGAGAGTCATCAACGACCAAACGCATGTTTACGTCGACACCGCATGCCAAGAAGGCCGTTGCATGCCCAGTCTTCCGGAGTTCGTCCCAACCCTGGGATTCAGAAGGCAACCATTGGAGAGGAATGATTCGAGGAGTCCAAGGGAGGAGCGGGCAATCAAGGTGTAGGGTATGAAGTCATGTCTCGACGACCATGGAGGATAGGAGAGGGGCCCAAGATACGAGGCGATTTGGTTTGTGAGAACTGATTCATATTGATAAGTGTATAGACGGCGAACACGACGTACTTTTCGACCGTTCCCCACTCTTTGATGTTCTTCTGGTTGTGCACCCTTGGAGGACATGACAAGTAAGTGGCGTAGTGACGGTGAGGTTTTCGTGCTGACGGGTTGGCACCGAGTTCGGGACATCCAGTGTGAAGGTGTAATACCGTCGATCGCCTTCCGACGAGATGGAAGACACATCCTTGGTGGTAGTGGACTTGGGACAGTTAGGAAATGGGGAACAGCCGATGGAAGGGAGGTTGGGAGGGTGATGTCGGTGGGCGTTGAAGTCGGTGCGGTCGCAACGTCCAAGGACGGGCTGTGGATCGTAGGCGGGACCACGACAGGGTCAGCAATAGTCTGGAAAGGGACGACCCACGAGAAGGTTGTCGAGGTCAAGGCTGCACATGCCGACTGGGTCCTTTCGGTCGACATTTCTTCAGATTGCAAGACATTCGCGACTGGGTCGTACGACGAGACTGCGGTCGTTTGGGATCTCGCGACTGCAGGGACTCGGAGACGCTTTGGACCGCTCAAACACCCCAGTCATGTCGGTGCTGTCAGATTCTCTCCCAGCGGCGATCGCCTCGCTACGGCCACCCAGTGGGGCGACCTGTCGATTCGCATCTTCGACAGTCACAGCGGAGAGCTCGTCAGCCGAATTCCCAACAGCATCTGCACAGTCTATCCGAACACACTCGCCTGGGCAGACAATGGCCAGCGCATCTTTGCAGCATACGAAGTCAGCATCAACCAATTCAACGTCGCGACAACCGCGCTTGTTTCCAGCTGGAAGGTTGACCCTCACATTCATGTACAAAACATTGCCGTAGCCGACAGTGGCCAATTTGTCGTGTGTTCCATTGACCGAACGGTCGCGATCTGGGACACGTTGACACACACAACAATCACCTCGCCCATTCAACTCACCGGTCGCTTAAAGTCAGTTGCTATATCACCAGACGACACTCGGCTTGCCATTGGACAAGACGACGATAAAATCTCACTTCACAGCCTCCCGGACATTCTTCCCCACTCGTACTTCGTCACCCGCAACATTCCCGTCCTTGTCCCTGAAAATTCACAATGGAATATGAGCCGCCAATCACGCAGTGCCGTCGTAAGATCCCAGAGGTTTTCATCGACCATTAGTTGATTACTTTGTTTTCGCTTGTCAGATACCGTTCATGCACGTCAGCGACGTGGCATTCAAGCCATGGGTACAAGGCAAGCTCGGAAATGCAGAATCTGTATTTACGCAAGAAATCATCCGTCCTTCGAATCGTGACCATCACGCACTCGCCAATCGCGCACTCATACGTGCGCGTTCGAAACGGTGGAAAGAGGCAATTGACGATGCCGAAAAGGTAGCTTTCACCCTGTCTTCGTCTTCAGCATTCTCACACGAGTCGATGTCCAGTCTCTCAAGATGCAGTCATCGGTGATGGCTCATATTGCAAAGAGCATAGCGTTGGTTGGAGATGGCAAGGTCAACGATGGCTACCGCGTGTGCGACCTCGAAATTGCGCATTCCACTTCCAACGACGCACATTTTCTTCGCGTTATCAAGGTACTGCCTCTCAGTTCGACACGTTCATGATGACTCAACTTCTTTAGTCTGTCATTTTCTGCATGGCGGAAGACAACGAAGATGCAATTTCACGTGTAAATGATCTGACTGGCAAGGTGGATGATAAATCATTGTTTTATTTTGTCCAGGTATGTACACGGTGCAATATGTAACTGAAGTCTCTCCAATGTTCTAATCAATCCTATTCCTGTAGGCACAACTGTATTTTTGGTTCGGTGACTTACAGTTGTCACGCGGCGAGTACGAACGTGCAGTACAATCGTTCAAGCATGCACAGCCCCCAACCCAACTTCTCGATAGTCCCTATTTGACTACGATCTCATTGGTGGGGATCTTCAGAGTTATATCATGATGTTTAATCAGTATTTTTCAAGGTGTTCGGCTGGAACTTTGAAGATCTCTACATTAACGTCCAACGCGGCCTGTGTGAAGCATTGTGTAAGGCAGACCAGCCAAAAGAAGCTATAGAAACACTGCACAAGATGATGGGCTGTTTTGGCGAGGAGGCCCGACCGACCCAGTCAATTACGGACTGGATTACGGGTAGGGTGTTACTATCTTTCTTGCTACACCCCTTAACACTCGTGTGTTTGGGTCAGACTTCACCAAACGATGTGTGTTGACTCTGGAACGGACCGGCGATGCAGCTTTCGCTTCCAACGATCATGAGAAGGCTACAATACACTACGCGCTTGCGTTGTTGCACTACCAAGCCTTTCCGAAAACCACCCTGAAAAAGTGGATCAATGCAAAGTTGACGAACAGGAGTTCCTGGAAGGAAGTATTAAGAGACCCTGTTGAGGTTTGTTTCGTTCAATACCATTACAACATGTTGGTGATTATGGTACAAAGTTCAAGGTCCCGAGGATCGCAATTTACCAGGGCATATGCGAGGTTCTCGTGGATCGTGATCGCCTAACAGAGGCTACTGAGTGCTTTCACACCATGTCGAATGAAGTTGAAAGGGAGACAACTGCCATTGAGGAATATGACCGTTGGGTACTTGGTAAGTTATGTTGGTAATACGCTAGTGTATACACGACGATTCCATTCTCCATCAGACTTCAAACACCGCTGTGGTGATGTTGCCATGCAGTTGCAGCAATACGATGCGGCGATCGAGCATTACTCGGCTGCGGTGTCACACCAGCCCCAAAAACCTGATGCTTTGGTCAAGCGCAGCAAAGCTCGAGCGGCGAAAGGACTCTGGGATGACGCTCTACAAGACACGGAGGAGGTATGTATGGTATTCTCCTTGCCCAATGTGATCCTGATAATTATCGTGCAGGCAATGAAATTGGACCCCTCCAGCCCTTTAGGATATGAAATGAAGCACGCCGTACTTTGCGGCGCCAGCCGATACGACCAAGCAATGGATGTTTTCAAAACCATGCTGACCATGATCGAACAGTCCGATGACTCTGCAATTAGTCGTATGTACCTCCTGTGTGAATGCAATGCCCATGAGTAACGGTTTCATAGAGTTGCGCAATAACTATGTTTCACCATCTGAGACAATCGCGGCTCTCGATCTCATTGTTCACGAGATCCTGAAATACAGCCCTCTTGTTCTCATTGATGTCACCGACGGTCAACTTCGTGATGGGTCCGAGCGCACGCGCATCTTCAAGGATGATCCGACATTCAAAGAGCTTGTCTGTTCCATGACCAAGAAAGTGGATAAGGAGAAGATCCGACATGTCGTTGAAAGATTTCTCGCATATGTCATGTTCTCGCACGTATGGTCCCGACCAGAGGAGGGGGAGGAGCCGTTATTCCAAGGTGTCATGGCAGTTGAATCTGTGTGGAACCTGCCCAAATCACCCCAGAACGAGAAACTACGGAACTTTTGCAGGAAGACACGCAACCTTGACTACAGATGGGCGTGGTCAGATACCTGCTGTATTGACAAGCTCACGAATGTTATCCTCGACCAATCTCTCACGTCCATGTACAAGTGGTACGAGCACTCGGCAGCAACGCTTGTTCTCCTTACAAACATGGAACACCCCTCCAAGCTCGGAGATCTCCCCCTCAGTACATGGATGACGCGCGCCTGGACTTTGCAGGAGCTTCTCGCACCGAAGGTCATCCTTTTCTATGACTCTGTTTGGAAGCCGTACCTCGGTGACACTAGTGCTAACCACAAGAAGTCTGAGGTAATCATGAAAGAGCTCGCGGATGCCATCAAGGTCTCCAGTGGAACTATTGTTGCATTTCATCCGGAAGATCTTTCGGTTCGCGAGAAACTTCGCTTGGCTTCGACGCGCAATGCAACGAAGGAGGAAGACATCGCATACTCCCTTATTGGCATATTCAAAAGTGATGTCAAGCCGCACTATGGTGAAGGACCCAACGCTATCGGACATCTCTTGAGCGAAATTGTAACCCGTTCTGGCGAAGTTACTGTACTCGATTGGATTGGAAAGTCATCGCTATACAACAGTTGCCTTCCGGCTTCCCTCTCTGTTTACAGCCAGGCCCCCCATAGCGCGCCAGCACTTGAAAGGGAGGAAATCGAAGCATCCACGGTGCAACTGTTAGCACATGACGAAATCATGAGATTCTATGCTATGGTCAGTGCTCTGCCGGACGCAAGCTTCTTACATCGTCGTCTCTCTCTCCCATGCATTGCTTTTCGTGCCAGTTCTCTGTGCGTACTTCGTTTTCGCGACTCTGAGGTGGTGTACATCGCCGAGGTTCCTGGGCTCCGGGCAGTAGAGTTCACTGGCACGACCTCAAATCTATTCGAGTTGGATCACCCAGAGAAACTTGTCTTTGTATATCCGTGGATTCATCGCGTCCAAGATCTGCATGGTGTTGCCCGGGGACATGGAGCAGGTATCAACGTAGCGTCGGCGCATACTCCATCGTATGCTGTCCCTGTCCCTCAAGTTGACGAACACACCCGGGCATTACAATTGGTCGCCCGCCTTGGACGGTGGTTCAATGCACTCCTGCTCCTGCAGCAGTCAGATAACAAGTACAGGAGGGTTGCTGCAGAGCACGAGATCATTGTGGAACCTCAAATCACCTCGTTGACGGACATTCGTGTAGAGACGTTGCAGATCCTGTGACATCTGCGGGGTTTATGGCGAAGCTACTCGACTATTGACACGTTCTCCCTCGTGCCGTGTCGGCTGTTCGCGTTATCCCCCCCTTCATCCCGGCAATGTGCGGAGCCGAAAAGTTGAAAAGTGAGCCCGTGAGGTGAGGGGCCTGCGGTGCGGACAAGAGCTGAAGGGAAGCTGTCCGAACGGAAACATACCAGTGGGACTTGAATCCATGCGTATTTTGCTCTCGAGAATCTTAATTAAAATGCTTTTTTATACCACAGAATAACATGGAGATCGTTCGCCTAATCTGCTGGCGGGAAGATCGATCGTAGTGCCTTCTGTACCTCCATTTATGAGTTTGGTCCCACATACGTAGGAAGCAGGCAGCTGGCGCCGCCGTGTGTTTCAAACCAAAATGTAGGTATTGTTACAGCCGCTTATCATTTCTCTATTCCGATAGCGCGGCTTGAGGAAATTTCCGGCCGCGAGCGTACTCGCTTTCGACCTCAGTTGAGGCAAACGAGACTGCTCGAACTTGAGGTTCGTACACAAGGTACTACAACTCTGATATTGGGAAAGTAAGCGGCATCGCCAAGCACTGAACGCTGAACCTTATTACAGGCTACAATGCTCCACACGGGTCTTGAATTCCTACACCCTGATGGCAGAATCGGCTTGAACGCGAGGTAGGCCAGCCATGTCACGCCTTACTACATATATATCGCCGAGACCTCACCTCCCAGACCCCCTCCCCGCCAGTGGGGAAACACCAAGATAGTCGGAGTCTGAATGCGCGTAACAGGTGACTACGCCGCTCAAGAAGTATACTGTTCCTGTCTGGTATGTATCCGCTCATAAAGGACTGGATATCCGGTTCAAGAGAGCTCGGCTCTCCTTTCGCCCTCGATCACGTATGGGCTACCAGGCGGAGCTCAACAACCTGTCCCGAAACCGCAATGCGTATGCGCTTGCGCTCTCTGCGTCTATGGGCTCCATATTCTTTGGCTGGGATATTGGGTTGATAGGGGGCATACTGTCCCTCGCCTCGTTTCAGCAATACTTTGGGATCGACCGTATGTCTGCTAGCGCGCAGGCCAACCTGAATGGCAATATCGTTGCAATTCTTCAAGCTGGCTGCTTGTGAGTTACTCCCTACTCTCCTCCATTTGTGTTGGGACGACGTGTTGGCATGTTAGCTTCGGGTCATTAGCTAGTGGATATATTTCTAGTCGCTTCGGCCGCAAGAAACCCCTCATCGTTTCCGGATTGATATACCTCATTGGAAGCACCATACAGACCGTTATTGGAATCGGAAGCAGTCAGGTGGTAGCGCTACGGGTGCTCTATTTTAGCCGGTTCCTGGGTGGTTTCGGTTTGGGCGTGTCCACTGCTCTCGTTCCTTCATATTTGTCGGAGTGTACGCCGAAAGCGATCCGTGGCCGCTGTACCGGTCTGATCCAGGCCTCGAATAATCTCGGTATGATGCTTAGCTGTAAGTTTTATTTTATTGGCTAATTCCCTGCGCGCGTTGACCAAGGGTGACTTTACAAGTCTGGGTAAACTACGGCTCGTCCCTCCATGTTCCGTTCGGACAGATGCAGTGGCGGATACCGTTCGCGGTCCAAGTAATTCCTGGGGTCTTGTTTGTGCTCTTCATGCTTCCCCAACCAGAATCACCAAGATGGTTGGTCGAAAAACAACGCTACGACGAAGCAGCGAGGAGTCTCGCGTACGCAACACGAAGCTCTGTCGACGACGAAGTTGTTGTAGCGATTCTTGAAGAGATCAGAGCAGACCTTGCTGGAAAACAGAAGACGTCGATCTGGAAGCAGTTCCGGATGATGGGGGAGTCAAGGGTCACGGCTCTGCGATCTTTGATCCCCCAAATTGCCATGTTGTGCCAGCAATGGACTGGTACAAACGCCATCAATTACTTTAGCCCGCAAATCTTTGCAGGACTGGGCATCACCGGGACCAGTGCTGGGCTCTTCGCTACCGGCATCTACGGTGTCGTCAAATTCATCACCTCCACGACGACTGTCATCTTTGCGGTAGAAAGCATCGGAAGAAAAAAATGCCTTCTCATTGGTGGGTTGGGCCAAGGACTGATGATGTTCTGGATCGGGGGATACAGTGCACTGCACCCCCAGCCAACGATCGTCCCTGCAAGTTACGTTTCGATTGTCTGCGTCTATCTTTACGCTGTCTTCTTCTGCATCGGATGGGGACCCATCCCGTGGGTGGTCGCGGGAGAAGTTGCACCCAATTACGTGCGGACGGCCGCCATGTCGCTTGCCATTGGCGTGAACTGGCTGTTCTCGTTCACGATCTCGCGCGTGACGCCAAACTTGCTCGAGGAGATCAAGTATGGGACGTTTTTGCTGTTTGGCATGTGCTGCATGCTCATGACGACGTGTGTATACTTTTGCCTGCCGGAGACGAGGGGGTATGCGCTGGAGGACATTCGGTTTTTGTTTGAGAAGGACATGATGGTGAGGGCGCTGGAGGATGCGCCGGGGGGACGCATCTTCTTGGGCGGACGGGAATCGACACCCGTGGCGGACATGAGGAAAGCTGCGACCGCCGAGGCACGGTCCTCGTCGGATGAAAAGGGAGAGCTTGTATAGCCACGCCGCCAAACTGTGGGTCATGGACCCCGTAAAGTTCTGTCGTCCAGCTTGCCATGTCTTATCTACGGAATTGGTTTTCGCTCGACACGGCAGCACCTCCGTCTGTATCGACCCAGACTACCATTCCAGGGTCATTTGCAGAGGAGGACGAGGACGACGGGTCCAGCACAGCAGGCGAAGACGACGTCCCACCTGCGTTCCCGGCACTGAACAGCGCCCAGCGTGCAGCTCCTTCATCTTCTATCCCAACTGCATCTCTCAATATTCCTACGATTTTGAACGACGATGCGCTGATGCCCCCACCGCCTCTTCCTGACTTGGCCAGTCGACAGACTGGCATCCCACCCCAGATTGCATCGTCGTCTCTACTTGCGCCGATGGCCACTACGGAACGGCCCAAGAAGCCCTCGAGGAAGGTGGCACTTGCACCGGGGTATGGTCCGTTGGATTGGGCAAGCCTGAAATCTTCCGGACGAGACCTGCGCGTACGTCCGCTAGTCATTTCCTCGCACGCTTCGTAGCGATGACCACTGCTTCCCACGGAAACTAGGGCGTGGAGACGTTGCTGCGCGTCCCGCCGTCCGTGCTCAAGATGCACAACAAGAAGGAAGATGCTTGGACGGCCATCCACGGCAAGGTGTACAACATCACGCCGTATCTCCCATATCATCCAGGTGGTGAGAAGGAGCTGATGCGCGTGGCAGGGAGAGATGGAACAAAGCTGTTCGGTGAGTGTCGCATCGACCGTATTTCGCCGGTCCGCTGACCGACATGATGTAGCACTGACGCATGCGTGGGTGAATGTCGACTTTATGCTCGATGCATGTCTCGTCGGACTTGTCGTCTCGGAACCATACACGTCATAGAGTTATACGTTCGGGTCTACGTTCATACCCACTAGATGTTGATGAGGGTCATTAATCTGTATGGCTTAGAGCTTTTCATGGTCGGTGATCTCAGCAGATGCTCCGAAATGTAACCGAGGTGAACCATTCTCCGACACGTATCCCTGGTTCACTATTCTGTATCGAGCCTCGAGCGAGATGATGTTTTCCGATACGTTTATCGAGCGAGATTGCCACAGTGGCGCACGACAGCACGCTCACTACGTCAGTGCCGCTTTCAAAGTGCTACAATGGACCCAGAATGGCGAAAGCAAGACTCACAGCAAGGGGTTGCGCCATTTCCCCCTCGGTTGTCGCAACCTTTGATACGAATTCCCGGGGTATAAAGCGCTGCGATCCGGCGAGTGCCTGATAACGAACCCCCACTCTTCAGTCCCAGTGAAACTGCATATCATGGCACTCGTGGCGACAAACGAGAACGGTAACGGACACATCGCGGAACCCAAACAAGCCAGCGAGTCCCAGCTCTTCAACCCCTTCTATTCCCCCACTGGCGATTCAGCTACCGATGACACTTACGAGTACAATGCCTACAAGGTGCGTGGAATCGTGTCCAGTCTGGAAAAAACAAAGGCGACGATGCGCTGCAGCCATACTTCCCCGTCGTCAGTTGGGAACCCCTCAAGGAAGCTGATGTCATCGACCGTGGTCACTTTGCGGATTTAGAGAAGAAAGCCCTGTTCAGCGCCGCTACAAAGGTTCAGCACCTTACACCGGCCATCGGGACTGAAATCGCAGGAATCGATCTGAGGCAACTCACCCCTGCCCAGAAAGACGAGCTGTTCGTCACCCCTGCAGCGTCTCCGAGATGTTGGACTAACGGTGCTTTGATAGCGCTCTGCTGGTTGCTGAGAGAGGTGTTGTATGTTCGTAGAACGCTCATACGCATCTTCGATCTCGGATAGCGCTAACCTTGCGATAGTCTTCAGAGACCAAGAGTTGAGCATTCACGAACAACTTGATATTGCGAGACACTTTGGGCCGCTCCACAAACACGCGACAACCCCCATTCCCAAGGAACCCGGGCTCGAGGAAGTTCACGGTCAGCTCAGAACGTTGTTGTAACGCAAACCGGGCCCTGAGAGTCTCAACAGTCGTATACAATGATGCCGCACGGCGTCCTGACACTACGGCCTTCTCGAAGTTGGAACTTTGGCACAGCGATGTGACGTACGAGATCCAACCCCCAAGCACGACGTCTCTCAAGGTCATCACCTCCCCGGAACATGGGGGTGATACCCTGTGGAGTTCAGGGTAGGTCAACGACGATCGATATCATGAACGATGCGTTACTCACGTATGCTCGTGAGCGCAGGTATTCCCTTTACTCGTCCCTTAGCCCCGGGCTGCAAACCTACTTAGAAGGCCTGAGCGCTCTCCACAGCGCTGTGGCCCAGGCTGACGGTTCCCGCGCTGCCGGACTTCACGTTCGCCGCGAACCCATCGAGACGATCCACCCCGTCGTCCGTGTGCACCCCGTAACTGGCTGGAAGAGCGTCTATGTCAATCCAGGATTCACGCGCCGCATCGTCGGCATTCCCAAGGCGGAATCAGACGCCATTTTGGACTTCCTGTTCCAGCAGATCAGTAGCAACGCGGACTTTCAGGTGCGCTTCCGCTGGGAGCCCAACTCGATTGGGTTCTGGGACAATAGAGTGCGTTACTTGATGCTAGGTGTATGGTGGCTGCGGTCTCATGAAAAGTAGGTTGTAACGCATAGCGCGACGTTCGACTTCTGGCCCCAACGTCGCCACGCCCTGAGGGCGACTCCTCATGGGGAGCGACCCGAATCCGTCGAAGAATACGAGAAACGAACAGGAAAGGTTGCGAAAGACCGTCAGATCGAGATCTGGAAACAACAAGGCATCGAACCCCCTCAGGTCAGAAAGGGAGTATCGAGGGCAAGTGGCTACAACGATTGAATATAATCCAAATTAGATTACCTTGTACCGATATGCGTTTCCGAAGAGTAAGAATGGCATGAAAAGGCTAGCCAGCAGAATGGAGAGTGCCTACTCAACCTGTGCTGTCCGAACCCCGAATAGCCTGATCGAAATCCATGCAGCATAGCGCAAGCTGTAGCAAAGGCTCTCCGTCCCGAAGGACGGCCTTTTCCAATTCCGCACTCAGACTGCCCTCCGAGATCATGGATTCCAAGAGTTCAGTAAAGACGCGGAGCGTCCGTGCATGTTCGCGGAGCGGATCGGCGACGCCGTTCACGGACGGGGGCGAATCCCCACGCAGCGCATGATCGAACATGACCGTCGCCCTGGCCAAGGAAAGCAGATGACTCCCATCCCGCTCGACGGCGCGCAGCAGCGCGTCGTCATGCACGCACGCTTGGTTCTCGAGCCACGCTGCGAACTGGGTGTAGACAGAGATGGGCGTCTAGATGGCGTCGCGCGCGGACGCGTCCGCGCGTTTCAGGCCGAATCAAGATCAAAAGATCAAAAAGACCCAAGGACGCGAGAGAGGACGCGGGTCGTACTCACGTCGAGGGCGACGCCGGCCGTCGGCCGTCGCCTGGTCACGGTGCCCGATGTCAGGGCAGCCCCATCGGACAAAGGACCGCCCGCCGACAGGGGAACGTTGAGACCGGTAGACGAGCCTGGAGATGGCCAGGATCTAGCGATCTGACGATCGACGATCAGAGGCGACGAGAGGCGTACCTGGCGAGGGCACAGCGACGCTATGGCGAGACAGGATGGACTTGGGGAGCGCCTTGGAGCGTAGACTGCTCTTTGCTGGGCGGTGGGTGTGACACGGGGCGGTGGTGCTGTTTGACGAGGACGTACCGGGACTGGTGCTGGCAGCTTTCGGGCGGATGGCACTGCGAGCACGTTTCACTGCATTTCGACTCGCCAGAATCTGAGTTGCTACCACGCGATGCGACACCGTTAATTGGTCCAAAGCATCGTTTAGTGAAACTGCACTCACTGAACTGGACATGTTTTCCGGTGGTTTTACGCGCAGTTTGTTTTTTCTGAGACATTTAGGCTCTCGGAAAAGGCACTTCAATACGGCCTCAGGCAACTTCAAATAAGTGTCAACATATAGTCATAATTAGGCCATTCAATCGGAGAACCCGTGGCGCAGTGGTAGCGCGTATGATTCCAGCTCGCACAGAGTGATTCCATAAGGTCATCCGTTCAATCCGGGTCGGGTTCACTTTTTTTT